>JADDOH010006367.1:0-155807 GCA_016648135.1 Agrypnia vestita
AAACGGGGATCAATATTATTAACGATGATACCGTCATAACTGATAAAATCGGCATCTATAATATTGATCTGAACATTAGGAATCGCATCTACGTTTTCGATTGAATCGTTCAAGCTGTCTTTCGACATTGTATCACTATTGAGCCGATTGTTCAAAGACTGTTTGAATTCTTCGTAACCGTTATTGCTATTCAAATCTTTTGCGTCGGAATTGAAGCTATCGTAATCGCTGTTCTTCAAATCCTTTAATTTCAGATCTTTTATATTGACTAGACTGGGATCCGTGCCGAGTCTCACGAGCGAAGTGGGCCTGTCTTTGGAGGCGGATCTCCGGAATCCGGAGTCGTAGCTGAGGTGGCTGGCAAGTCTGTTACGGTAAGCGGTTAAGGGGAGGGGTTCGAAGCACTCTTTGGATGGGCATTTAATAAGGTTTTGCGAGCTGTGGAAGCAAGTGTCCGTGCTGACATCTAGGGGCTGGGTGTAACAATAGTCACTAGGGGTGTCCTGCATGCAACACTGGACTGTACCTTTGTCACTCTGCAGCAGGACCCTCAGAAACACCGGCTGGAAAAAAAAAACACTCGTCAACATCGCATAAATATCACAGCCCCTGCTATTAAATAAAAATTAATTTTATATTTCTATTGCTTGCGCATATGTGCGTGTTTTGAGATAGTTCACTGAGAAGGAAGCAAATTTTATTATATTTATTAATGGCATTTTAAAACAACATGGTACTTTGTAAATGTAGGTTATCCATTGATCATTCAAATTTTTAAACAAGTACCATATGTACCATATAGGTACTAAATTTACTCGGCGCAGCTGAACATGCCAAGCAACACCAGTACATATTGGGTGACCTGCGTGAACACAGCCGACACTTGTGCATGTCAGAGTGGTCACTCCATTCTATCGCGTTTAGTTAATAAGTAGATTCCAAAAAAATATATAATTTGACAAAATAAATTCAGTATAATCCGTGAGTATTTGTTTTATTACTATCTGCCATCCTATTACTTAAACTTGTACATCAACCTCACGACATACCAACACGGGCGGGTTATCAACGGATTTCTGACAGCATCCAGCACAGGGCACAGATGAATCTCGCTTGCTTGCACATCAATTACATTTCCAATCTTACACCGCGTAAGCTGTGACATACCTTCACCTACAGATTGATCACATAACATTTCATGTAACCTCCGAGGATATATGACTACCTTATGGTCTCCCATACACGTGCTCTCCCCTATAATCCCGTACTCTGGTCTCCGCCTGAGAATCTGACTGCCGCACTCGGCTCCCGACACCTTCCTGAGGTCGTGCGCCATGGCCTCGCACAGCTTGGGGGAGCCCTCTGACTGGTTCCGCACCAGGCGTCTTCTGGTAGGAGAACCCCCACTTTCTGCACCCCTGAAAATGGAAAATTGTTTTAATTTTATGTATGTAGTAATAGATTGTGTTCGATCTTTGTGAACAGGACCGGGTTTACGCATGAACGTACCCACAATGTACTTCTCCCTCCCACCTTTTTTCTTATAGGCGCGCCCGATCAACGTAAATGACTTTGACTACTGATTATAGGCATGATGACAGATTTTGAAATAACCTTCAATGTATAATGTAGGTACACGTCCACTATTACCGAAAATAACATTACTTAAGTGATAGACTAAGTTTTTACGCAAATAATTGCATTTTCATTTACCTATTTTTAATTTCGGGCAAAAACGCCCGAAGGTGTCATGGCATCTACGTGACGTCAAGCCCAAGTAAACATTGCATTGTGTCTATGACAACAGTTCAAGATACACGGTGACAGTACTAAGGCGTGACGTCATTCGCTCTGGTCGGTGTTTCAGTTAAAATGGCCCAATGCAGAATTTTATACATTTATTTTATTGAAAATTTTATTAATCTCAATGCGTATATTAAAACTGGATCATTTTTTAGAATCATTTCAAAATATTTTCTTCTCTAAAATCACTTATTCTTTAATATTGTCATCATGCCTATTGTGTATGCTTTTCGCACGAGAGTACGATCCTTTGGATAGGAAGAAAATTGTACTATCCTTCTGATAAGGAAAGATATAAGTGAGTTTTGCCGATCTTCCGTTAAGGGAGACACGAAGAATCACCACAGTACTGTGTCGACTTCTCCCTGGGTCCGGAGGTCTGCCGAGACAAGAAACAAGGTAGCTTGTTGGTGTAGTGGTCATGACGCTCGCCTAGTGATCTGATAGTTGGTGGTTCGAGCCCCATTCCAGGACACCAGCAAGTTAGTCCTATTTTCATAACGCAAGCGTTTAGTTTATTTTGAAAATAGTAAGAATATTGATGTGACATGTATTCCATGCATGTTTCCATAAAATGTCCATCTAATTGATCTCCCAAATAATTTATCACAACCCGTATGCAAACAGATATAAGCCATAGTGATGGCACACTAACCGTTATTCGATATTTGTATCTGATTGCATTGATGATTGGCATGGCAACTGATTTTTTGCAATTCGACGGGCAACCATCGGTAGTGGACAACATATATCTAAATTATCAATCATCGATACAATCAGATACAAATCCCAAATAAGTACCGAAAATAACGGGTCGAAATAACGGTTTAACGATCACTAATATACCAGAAAACAGATATACATTTCAAATTTTAAATTTGTTTATTTAATTATTCAAAATAAACAGATTATCAGTGACCCTGATATACAGTCCTAGAATGACATTGCACAATTTAAAAACATGTTAACGCTATCAATGTCATGTACAGTTGTCTCATAGCTATTAGCAAAAACTTTACAGGTGGATTCCTGCCTTGATAATGAGTCGAAAATCTTCGAGCAACCATGACTTAATATCAAAAGTTATGGAAATATGCAATGTCAATGTTTGCTTTTTTTTCAATATTTCTGAATTATTTTTTGCAAAAAGTTGAACTATCATCACAGTAACTTATATCGATTATAAAAAATTTCTTCGCTTTAATATAAGTCAAATAAAATGATAAAACTCCTGCAAAAAATTTTTATATTTTTTATCATTTTATTAGAGTTGGATTAAAACGAATGAATTTTTCACTAATATAAGTTACTGTTATGATAGTTCAACTTTTTACGGGATGTCAGATGTTTATCGCAACACTTAATAGATGAAAATTAAAATTAAAATAAACAAGACATAGGTCGGTATTCGGAGTTCTTCGTACTTAAATAAGAAGATTTGTATATTTTCACATATCTCTCTCAAAGTAAAAACCTTCATTTGCGATATGATATCCGACTTCTCCAGTCTGGTCTGACAGCTGCCCTCTGTCGCAAACGTAACCTCACAATTTTCATGTTTCAACCAAAATTACAAGAAAAAGGTACTAATGCTGTATTTAAAGCTTATAGAAAAAAGATTATTTCATATGCACTTATTAATTTCTTCTTCCACAGCGTCCTGATGTAAAATTATGGCAAAATTGTGATTGTCACGTTGGAACATAGAAAGGAGAAATATTTTTATATTTATTTATTTTTATATTTAAAATCTACATATTTATAATTGACATTATATGGATAACCGTTGTGTACTTCTTTCTTCCTCTGACCACACCACGGGCATATACCTACGTCTCGTTTATTTATTTATTTTATTTTCGTCTATTAAGTGTTGGGATAAAGATCTGACATCCCGATTGTCTAAAGCGTAAATAAAAAACACATACAAAAAAAACAAATACCTTGTATTCAGCGCGTGCATTATGTTGGTCGGGTCGGCTATACTTTTTCTGCTCTGGGCTATGCCGGGGACGGTCAGCCCATCAAACTCCGAATTGGGTTTCCGTACTGGGCTCTGCAAGAATAACATTCAGCAATAATGTTACAAAAGTTAAAAATTATTTATAATTATGGATTGCCATCCACGTTGCTTTGAGACTGACATTAATCATAATAGTAAACCCTGACTAATTATCTGAATATATGAAATTTCATTTCCTTTCATGCCATTCGAGACATTCCCTTCTAAAACCATGTTTCCAAATCACTATTAAAAGCAAAGACAGCAATATCCTCTGTAACCAATCAGCCCTCAAGGATATGTTACATAACAAAACGGCTGCTTCATACCAAAAGCAGCTATATCTATTATTTGATAGAAAACTAAAATATTGATTTTACTCTTAAATATAGATATTGCTTATTAAAACTGAGAAAGTAATTGTTTTTAAAAACTTATTTACAAAAAGTTGTGGGTTTCATTGATTCCAGAGAAAGTTCCTTGAGTAGTGATAGTTTTATTGTATTTATCTCAGAAACACCTGGAATATTGCTGCCTTTGCTTTTACATCCCTTACATATTCTGATATAAATGGATAAAAAAAAATCATTAAAAAATGTGAAAATATGAATTTGCATTGAATGTGCCGCCTTAATACAGTTAACAGTGCTAGAGATCAGATACCCACGGCATTAGATTGCTGGTTGGCCAGACACTTGCTGGGCGAGGCGGACCTGGCCGGACTGCTCTCCGACGAGCTGTTGTGCCCCGACGAGCGCTGGCTCCCCTTGGACGGACTTCCACCGCTTTCCATCGATTCCGCTATGGATTTTCTGGGAATTTTAATGAACATAGTAAATGGAGAAGTCCTTGTGATCTATCAGTGTTAAAGTATTTGCTAATTACAAAACTGTTTGGAAGATGTTAGTTAAGAATTAACAAAAGCAAACATACTGATTTTAAAATCATTTTCATGTGCACATTTCATGGCACACAATTCAAATTACAAACTAGTTTGTGGTATGAAGAGCGATTTCCGAAAGTATTTTTAAAAATAATTTATTAGTATCGGACCCTTCGCTATACGTATGTGGCGGCTCTGCCAAGCCACCCACGTATATTCCGCCACTCGCTGCTGCCCTTTATCTCCCTCAGACGTAAGCGGCTAACTAGTCATCACCTTGGAATAAAGAATTCTAAAATTTTCAAAACACTCGCAGATCGTGCGGACCTCCGCCATGCGCCTACACTATGTCCCTGACCTTTTTATTATTGTATGTTGTACTTGTATCATTTCACTTGCTCTCAGCGGCTTATCCCCGGTGAGAATAAACTTTCTTTCATTAAATGAACACATTTATATACACTATTTGTTCTTATCTGAGCTTACAGGCTTACAGATTCTTTATATGTTTAAAAACTTCAGGGTCCTCAAGTTCTTCTGACTTTTAATTTATAGTATCTGAAGACCTTGGACCGAGAAAACATTTTTTCTGTTATCTCCTTTTTCTGCTGCTCCTTCAGTTCTTCCATGATTGGCGAGCTCTTTTATTAACTCTTCCCCTTCGTTGTCCAGGTACTAAACTACTGCCAAAATGTTATCCATGACTTGGCCATTATAAGGCTGTCAACTGGTAACTCAAGGCAGAGTTCAGGTTCCTGAATGACGCAAACTTTTTCTGTGAGTCTAATGGCATGCCCAACATTAAATTCTTCCTGCCAAAATCATGAATCTGGAAGCGATCTTCAAAAGCACCTGGTAAGAAGGGTTTTGAATCTTTTTAAACCCGGCTTCATTGTACGGCAGCGTGAGCATTCCTGGCAACTACCATGCGCTGACTTTTCTTATTCCAAGATGGTCGTGTAGGATCCTCAAAATTGTGGTTTCTGATACTCCTACTAATGCAGAAAGCTGTTTCTTTTGCAGACGGGCATCTTTCCGTCGATGTGATGTGGTGGCGTCAACGGGTCTTCTATTGACTCTCTGCCATGTTTGAAAAGATCATGCCACTTGTTAATCATTTATTCGTGGGACATTGATCCCCTCACTCACACACTGTGGCTCGACGAGATTGTCCTTGTTCAACAAGGAACATTATAAGGGCGCGGTGTTCGACTTTCTCCACAGTTGCAGTTTTCTTCCGGATTAAGTTGTTTGCAAGGCGATATCTCATAAACGAGTGACATCGTAGTGCCGAGACTTGACATATATACTCATAATGAGACCCCAATTAGTATGATACAAAGTGAGTGGACATACCCCCCTCCCCTCCACTCCATTCTGCAGTTTTTTGGACCTCCCCTCTTGCGTATTTCACCTGAAAAATGAACAACCAACAACGAGTTTTGAGAGTCAATCGAAGTCGCCTGGGAAGTCATCGGATTAAACAAGGCCGTATGCAAACCTGGAATGCTTATCAATTTGTTCGCTGATGGACTTCCTCGAGTCCGATATGTCTCTCTGCCGGCCAGGCCCCTCCGACTGATGAATGATGAGGCGCGCGGCCTGCGACAGAAGGACTCGGTCGCACCAGGACGGACACCTGAGGGGAGAAGAAGATTCCAGTTACAAATTGTGAATTTAAGGTACTTACTTAATATTATGCGTACGAAAACATATCACATCTATATTATACGGTAAAAATCCGTTAATTCGAAAACCCCGATAATTCGTAATCCTAAATAATTTTTACAACCTTGCGCAATAAATCAATGCACTAGCAGTTAAGCAATCGGATGTCGACGATATTATCTGTAATTGGCTACCGGCTGTATTGGCCATTGGGCAGCTATTAGTATCAGCGATTAACTACCGCCCATTGCTTGCTGCTTTTCGTACGATTTGGTTATTTTATTAAACTAGTAATGGCAAGACTACACACTGCATTTTTGAAGCAATCATAGTACAGATTTTAAATTACATAATTCGAAATTTAAAAAAGAAATCTAATATTGCGCGCAGCTTTTAGCGCACGCATGTGGAGTTTCCTAAAATGAGGAATCTTATAAATTTTCGAAATTCAAAAGGGAAAATACCAATCATTTTTTCAAAATTTATTTTCATGTTGCTCAATTAAAATGAACCTTGTTTATAAATTTTCAAACCAGACTATAGTGATGAAAATCGGACTAATAATCCTGCTGGCAAAATCTCTAGTGTTAACCATAGCGCTTATATGGAATGGAGTCCCTCAACTAACATTAACTTATTAATGAGCTTCTCAAGATAAGTTAATGACAGTAGAGGGAAAGCGAACTAGGGGAAGCTCTCCTTAAAGACGTTAGCAGGATCCTCTTTAAATGCTGTGATCATCATGGCTTAAGATAGATCAGACGAGCACGGCGCTCTGCATTGAGCATACATAGAAAATAATGCATAGTTACCTGGTCTTCATGTAATGCGTTGGCTGTTCGATATTCTCCTCAAATGGATATGATGGGGCAAACTTCACGGGAAATTCGTACAGGTGGGGCTTCAATACTTCCATCTCCTTGTCATATTTTAATACCTGAAAAACGGGGCATTCTATTATTTACTTACTATAATTTTTTCATTTCAATTTTAATATTCGAGTTAAAACATGAATTTGACGTCAATATTCAGCGTAATGAAAAAGAAGACCACAATATCAAGCAGTGGTCTCGAATCGATTTTTATCCCATCTTATTTTAAATTCTTATATGTATATATTTTTAACAATCTTATCAAAAACTCAACATGTCTACATGGTACTGAGTTATATCAGGACCAAATCTCTGAAACTTGTCTCTTCCTATGTACATGGCCCATTAAATTGAGACTGTAAAAAAGGGAAGAACTACACAGAATCAAGTATTTCCCAACATTCTGAATGTTTGGAATAAATTAGAATAATCTGGAAATGCCGAGTATATTAGCAAAACTCCACTAGAGAAAAAGCAACAAGCTTTGATTCAGGGTGACCAGCAAAATAAATTACGGGAGTACATACCGGGCGTTCGAAAGTGTTCTAAAGCGAAAGAGTGCAATAAGAAATGTCTAGATGTTTCTCGATAGCGACAATTAGTATGAATTACGTAAAAGTGATTACAGGTAAGTGACTTTGTTTAAAAAATAAAATAAATTAATTACAAAGTGTTTCATTTCATCTCCCACCGCGATCTAGTAACGATATCATCTATGTAAGTTGTCTCACCCACGGCTCTCGGAAGACTTTTTGATGCTCCACGTGACTAAACTCCTTCTTGCCGACCGTCAGTATGACCCGGTCGTCGGTGGGGCTGCGGAATTGCACTTTGGTGTGTTCCACAGACTTGCCGTTGTAAATGCGATTTGTCTTCAAATTCTCAGTCAATTTCTGAAATAATAAAAATAAACTCATTTTATACGCCAATATTCAACACTTCGGCAGGTCTTCTTGGTCGCCTCGGTGCCAACAGTGCCTCGGGAGATAAACATCCCAAAAGACCGAACGTATGAGTTGAATAAATACAAAGATAAAAACAGCTCGCACAATTTCCGAAAGAGTTGACTAACACAAACGAGCGTACAAACTCGGCCATCCAGAAAAATCAGCCTTGGCCGAATATTTTTTGATACCGGCCATTACTTTGCATTCGATCCGAAGATCCTATAAAGCCCAACAGTCACCACGCAAACCTTGTCAAGGAGGCACTTGAGATTGAGAAACGCCCGGTGAACATCAATAGAGATCAATAGAAAATCTCATGATACCCAGCCCTTCAAAAACTAACCCGGATTCCACAAAGATAATGAAATGACAATAGATGGAACAAACACATAACGCAAGACAACTCGTGACAATACATGTCTCTGACATGGTATTGTCAGGGAATACATAAACACACATTCTGTTTTCGATACAGTATTGCTAGCCAGTACATAGCACAACACTGATGATATACCCTGATTTCGACACAGTATTGCAAGCCAATACTTAACCTCAACATCATCAACACATCAGCCCTGATGATGGACCCCGCAATGGGATCCGAAACGTCGGCCAGAAAGGTCGTAGAAACACAGCACAACATCCCAGAAAACTCAAACCAGAAAATAAAAGAGCATACTGGATGAAATCTCCAAAAATTTATACATGACAAAACTACACGCAGAGAGCGAGACCAGCCAAGTCGGTTAACACCTTTCTCAAGGACCTGGGAATAAATGGATCACAAGTAAAAAGAATCACAAAGACTGCAATTTAGCAGATCCTACCACATCTGCGGTTGCGCAGGTCCGAAGAACAGAATTCTCCTAACGCTTACGACCATGCATGAAATACATTAATAAAAATGTCGCTCTAAGAGAAGAGGGAGGGGATGGAAAAAATGGTGAACGTGGTCAAACCAGCCAACGACAGGTTGCGAGTCCTGTGGCTTCCATCTCTTCCTTGCTCCGCACGGCAGGTCTGGATTTGAGGAGTATCTGGCCTATTCTAGTGAGAGCGTGGAAGCTAGTTTTTCCATAATTTGGAATTCGCTTTGTGCTTCTTCATTTTTCATTTTTATAATAGAATCTGATTTATCACATGGAAATTTTACATTTAGCATAAATATGTTTCTGAATTCACATGTAAAGTCCACAAATCCATAAAGCAATGCCAAATACATTCGCCATATCAATATCAAAAGCACTGATTATGTAGCGTCATCATAAATATGTTTAACTTAATATATTCCTTTCTACTGGGCCTAATTTTCAACTAAGCCGTTTTAAACATACACATGAGTGTGAAGCCATAGTTATTTTACGATGACATTATACAAGTAACTACAGATTTAAAAGTATGTCCATAACCGAAATTCTCAAGAAATAACTAAACATAAAATATTCATTCGGTACATAAAACTCAGGGTATTTGATTTTATGAGAAAGAGACATACACATACGTGAAATATGTATACTGTGAGGTAGAATCACCGAAATATAAGGGTGCACTTAGAATATATTGCTTTTACAAAATAGACAAAATACAAAAAAAAAAATCACATAAGACAGATACGCAGTTAAAAAGATTCAAGTACATATAATAGATTTGTGTAAATTAAAAAGAGAAGTTTAAACAGGAAGAAGAAAAAAAAAATATTTATCCATTAACATTTACTTAAGGGGGGGGGTAAGGTTTTTAACTTTTTCTTTGCATTTTATTTTTAATTTTTTAAATGAATGTATAACATCGCAAGAATATTGTGTCAAAATTTCAAATCAATCGGAGCAAAATTGACGAAATTATGAACATTTGAGCGATACTCAGACTGATTTTCTATACCTGCTCGGGCAGCTAAGAGACGCGCTCACCTGAGGACTACCGGACGTGCTATTGTATTGGAAGAGTTTTGCGTAGACAAGGACAAAAAGATGCTGATGATGAAAGCTCTTTGCTGTGTGAACATGGCATCGACGATTATGTGTAAGTATAAAATAAGTGTTGAGTTTTATTTTGAATTTTACAGTGTGCAAAACTTTAAAGCGTTTTCCCCACATCTCACGTTTTCAAAGACGGTGTCCATCATAACTTCAAAACTACTGCACCGATCCTTTTGAAATTTTGAACACTATTTCTGTACATAATTTACGAGGTAACGCTGGAGACTTTTTTTCAAATATGTTTTTAATTTTCATTTTTTAATAACAAATTAGTCGGTATTTTTCGCAAAAAATTGCGTTTTTCCCTTCAAAGTGTTCCAAAAAATTGAAAAATTGAAATTTCAAAAAACCCTCCCAGCATTACCTGGGATAACCTATTATCTAACGAATGAACTTTGATTTTTTGATTTCAGATGATCTAGCACTAAGTTATGATGGACACCACAATTCTACTTTTTTCCGAGACACGTCCGAATAATTGCTGCCATTGCCGTATTTTTTATAATATTTTTATAATCGTATTCCTGCAACTGCCTGGAATACGAGACAAGAGAATCGGCAGACAAATCAACAGTACATTGGATTTAGTAGTGACAAATCAGTCAGTGTATTCGGAGGACATCCTTGTAAAAGATACATTAATTCAGGCCTGGGTGTTTGTGATATGTTTCGCTTCTGTGATTGGGTCTCCTAGCCCGATGAAGCGTAAAAGAAAAATCAAAAATTATAATTAAATATATTTTTTGCATGATATGATAATAACATATTTTGCTCTCCTTTACGGCTAACTTCTGGTGCTCATTTCGTTGCATACTAAAATTTAACTTTAACAAATAACTTTATGGTCTCGCACTTCCTCTACATTTGACATGACAATAAAAAATTTACCCTAAATGCGCCAAAAGAAGTATAAGAAAAGAAGAACTTCAAAAAAAAAATGCAAACTTTGAAGTCAGTTATCCCCATAGTTATTGACATGAATGAGAACATTGTTGCATGAACATTTTCGATTCACAATTTAGACAGGAATATACCTGTAAAGGATCGTGGACTAGCTCTGTTACACTGTTACCTGTTACCTGAAGAGTACATGGATAACAGTTTTCAATAAAATGAGTTTGGACTTGAGTAATAGTACAAATTTACCTTTACAACACCAGCCGTATCCAATCTAAAGTTAAAGTCTCCGAACATGAAGAAGGGAGCCGGGGCCTCCGCGCCGTGCAGGTGCTGCAGGGTGTGCCGCAGCGCCCTGCGTCGACTTCGCGCAAACACGCTGCCCGCCTCGCCGGAGCTTTCCATGGCCACGAGGTTGGAGGCGTCGTGGAACAGGTGCACGTTCACAAGCTCAAAGGCCGTGCCACGTACGAGCCAGCGAGTGCGCATGAAGCCCTTGCGCGACCACTTGCACTGGAGTAAGTGTTTTCATATTTTAATTTTCTTAAAATAATGACACATTTTAATCATCAAATTCAATAAATATTAATAAATATTACTAATCAAAATAAGAGCTATTTGAATAATTCTAGAATAGCACTATTGTATGTTTCGGAAACCTCCGTTTCCTTCTTCAGGTATGTAGACTGAAGTGTGTGGGAGTGAATGTCTGGCATATGGGTATTCCGGGTCCAGTGGAAGTGAAAGGAGTATCTAGATGGTGGGAGAGAGGGAACATTATGAAAATGGGTGAAGTGGACGGTTGTATTGGTTGGTATTCTTTTTTTTAGTAATTAAAAATCATTATTCATTATATTATATGAAATTAATTAATTTTCATCAAATTTCATTTTTAAATGGTACTTATACGGTGAGACATATATTTATCCAAACATTTTTAAAATAGTGATGAATCTATGATTTTTAAATTCATTTTTATAACTCGAGTATACAAAATTGCACTAATTTTCTTCTAGTTTGTGTTTTCTGGGTACCATGCTATGTTTTTACGACCTTTCTGCCCGATGTTTCGGATCCCATTGCAGGGTCCATCATCAGGGCTGAAGTAATCAGCCCTGATGATGGGTTGATCAGATTCTGAACAGCTGTAAAAACCTAAGATCATTCTCTGCAGTGAACTTTGTATCAAAACTTTTTCAGATCCCGTTGGATGGTTATAATATTACCTCCGGGAAGAAATGCTGAGGAAACTTGGCCTTCTCCTTGGTGGGCGCCTTCTCTATGTTCCCCGCGTAGGTCTCCCTCCCTTCGGCGGGCACCCACGCCTGGGCCAGGAAGTCCCAGATCTTCACTTCCGGCAGAGAGGAGTGGACGAAGTACATGTTGCCAAGAGCCTGAAAAATCAAGTGGAAATGATATCGTTGAGATAACGTGGAGGCATGCATTGCTAAAATAAGAAAACGAATAAAAACCTCATCAAGATTTATTATATCTATTATGTCTCATAGCTAGTAGCAAAAACTTTACAGGTATCGAAAATAATATCAATAGTTATGGAGAGATGGAATATCAGAGTTTGCTTTTTTTTGCAAAAAGTTGAAGTATCATTACAGTAGCTTATATTGATTATGAAAAATTCATTCGCTTTAACACAAGTCGAATAAAATGATAAGAGCCTTGCAAAAATTGAAAATAACATTTTTTTACAAGTTCTTTTATCATTTTATTAGAGTTGTATTGAAGCAAATGAATTTTTCATAATTGATATAAGCTACTGTAAATGATGGTTCAACTTTTTGCAAAAAATAAGTCAGAAATATTGAAAAAAAATGCAAACTCTCATATTGCATATCTCCATAACATTTTCGACTAATTATCAAGGCAGGACTCCACCTGCTAAGTTTTTGCTACTATGTATCTATGAGACACCTATATATGCATAAATTCAGAACAATTTAGAAATTTCCAAAATTGTAAGTTGTAGATTAACACTTTGAACGGATATAGTCAAGACAATCAGTTGTAATTACGCCCTGCGGTTAACGATTACTTCGACAATCATCTGGGAAATGCCTAATCATAAAACCACAAAAGCTGCAACCTGCCATATTGCTGAATTAACAATCTATCGATTATATTGTCACATCCTATCGCAGTACAACAACAAATGTACGGTATTTATTCAATAAAAAAAGTCAATTTAAAAAATATTTAAAAAACCGACTGCGTAAAAAATGATCTTTAAAAAAAAAAACTGAAAAGAAAATCCAGTGGTCTATAATTCCGTTAAGTAATATTGAATAACTAAACCATTTAAATAGTTTCATGATCGATACATACATAAAACAAATAATAAATTCTAATGGGGAATGGCATCAGAGACTTTTAACAGTCGGGACCATTATTGGGAAGATTTGAGACGGTCTAGATTTTTAATCAACTATTTCAATGGTGTAATTATTCAATATTACTTAACATAATTCTAGACTACTGGACTTGTTTTTTTCTTTTAAGTTTGTATTTAAATTTACTTTTTTTTTACACTTTTTAGTTAGGATCATAAAAGGGTAAATTTTTTTATTATTTATTTATTCCTAATCAGGTTATTTCTCACTCTATTAAGTAACGTTTTAGGTAATGGTCCTTAAAAATTATCTTTCAAAGCAATAAAATTCTGGGTATGTCATTCGATTTTAAGAATTATATTTTTTATTAGGTTTTATTCAGATACAATTTAACATATTTAATATACTAGTATGTGTGTATAATGTAATTGTTGATATTTGTGTTCTCAGTCCTCCTCACTAAGGGGTTCCTGCGCTGAGGCGGACTAGTTTATACCTATATATATACTATTTTCTATATTTATACTATTTTCTATTTTTAAATTTCTACGTTGTACTTATGTTTTGAACCTACACAATATTGTAAACTATGCCTGTCTCAACACAGATATTTCTAGTCAGACAGGCACAGTCCAAAGAAAATTTTATACTTTATTAATTATATTTTATTAAAATTAAATAGAAATAAATAAAATAAAAAATAATTAAAATAAATTAAAAGGTTTTTAATACTCCTTTTAATTTATCTGCATCGACTTGATTCTGCCATGCTTTTATCTTTTTTTTGAACTCTTCAAACTTTTCAATATTTTTGAAGGTATATACTACGGTAATTATTTTTCACATCAATAAGATCTATTATGCGATTATATAAGAACTCAATCACAGCTTTATTACAAGTATTGAAAATTGAAGTGAGAATGGTCGCTAACTGCAACTTTAAATCGTTGTAGGTCCTAAATGGTCATTCGAAATAAAAAATAATAAGAGAAACCTGAAGATAATTTTGAAATACCTATTTAATGATACCCCACTTAACACAGTTCATCAACATTCATTTTTTTATTTTTCACAATATGGCATCTGATTGTTGCCATATTAAATTTTGATTACTGTCACGTCTTTAGCAACACTCGCAAGATTAAGACAAATCGATTGACGTAAGAATCATCAAAATCAGTCAACGCGTTTGGTCTCTAGAGCGTCTCAAAGAAACAAACATACATAGGCTGATAAACACATTACCCTCCTTTTGCATCGCGCAGTCGGGTAAAAATAAAATATTATTCACTTACGCGTCGAATAATGATTAAAATACCCACGCACACATGTACAAAGTCCTGATTACGTCAGACAGTGGAGTTTGTTTTGTCTGAATATAAGCTTTCAAGATAACTGGTCCCTTGAGGAATAGTGCGTGCCGTTATTTTAAATATTCCATTACATGCAAAATACACCGCGAGAGGATAAATTATAATACGAAGCATGTTGGCGCTGTCAGATTCATCAAAATGTTATATTCGAACTAGTCCCTGAAGATCGGTAAGTTGATTAAATTTTCATAGCGTAGTCCTGTATACAGGGTTATTTGTAAAACATTAATAACCTCGCAGGACTATATTCCTGCCTTGATTATGAGTCGAAAATGTTCAAGCTATTATGACCTAATATCAATAGTTAAGGAGATATGCGACATCAAAGTATGCATTTTTTTTTTCAATATTTCTGACATATTTTTTGTGAAACGTTGTACTGTCATTACAGTAACTTATTTCGAATATGAAAAATTCATTCCCTTTAATACAAGTCAAATAAAAAAATAAAAATCTTCAAATTCCAACTGGAAATCATTCCAATTGGATTTTTATCATTTTATTTAACTTGTATTGAAACTAATGAATTTTTCGTAATCGATGTGAGTTACTAGTAATGATAGAAGAGTTAGTAGTAATGATGGTCTAACGTTTTACAAAAAATAAGTCAGAAATATTGAAAAAAAATGCAAACTTTGGTGTCACATGTCTCCATAACTATTGATA
This sequence comes from Agrypnia vestita, assembly GCA_016648135.1. Taxonomy (NCBI): domain Eukaryota; kingdom Metazoa; phylum Arthropoda; class Insecta; order Trichoptera; family Phryganeidae; genus Agrypnia; species Agrypnia vestita. The sequence goes on from JADDOH010006367.1 coordinate 15,436, forward strand.
TTAGGTCATGATAGCTTGAACATTTTCGACTCATAACTAAGGCAGGAATATAGTCCTGCGAGGTTATTAATGTTTTACAAATAACCCTGTATATCAGATAATTAGAAAAGATTATACGATTTTTTTTAATCAAAGTATAAAGCCAAATACAGGGTATGTCGCAGCTTAGTAGCTGCACTTCTGGGGAGTCGTCTTTATTAATAGTTAAACTGTTATTTTCTTCACAGTTATTTAGGATTTGTATCTGATTGTATCGATAATTGATAACTATGATATAATGTTGTCTGGTATCGATGGTTGCCCGTCGAATTGAAAAAAATCAGTTGCCGATCATTGACACAATCAGATACAAATTTCAAATAACGGTTACTGTGTCACCGGATAAAATACCATCACTAGTCTTCTATATTAAATGTTGAATAGAAAATATTCTTGAGACAAATTATAGAAGTCTCACAGAGACGAAGCTATAAATATGAGAAACATGTGTGGAAGTTTTTTATACGATGGCCCAGGGCTTACAACCTGTGTGAGCTAACTTAAGATTTAAAAAATAGAGGTATCATTACCAGCTGCGAAAATCTATGTATGAGAAAAGACTAAAGATGTCTCTAGCATAGTCCATTAAAATAAACGAAAGATTCTCAGATTTGAACATATACAGAACTTTTAAAAATTTGATTATGTGTGGATGTTCTTACAATGGAATTGTCGAACATTGCACTGTGTATAGTGATCACTTAAGCCAGCTCGTATACTGAGATCGTAAGCCCTGGGCCATAGTATAAAAAGACTCATACACGTTTCTCATATTTGTCTTAGTTAATTAATCATCCATCTGGCGACAAATTCAGTAACTGTGTTCCTAGAACACGCCTACATATAAAAATATTAGAAAATATTCTTTACAATTTACGGACATAAGTGACGTCAAAGTTTGCATTTTTTCCAATATTTCTGACTTATATTCTGTAAAACATTATTTTCTGTCAAAAGATTGCACAAGGTAATTTCGAAATTATAGAGAATACTGTGTGTGGCAAGCAACACATTTAAAAAAGTTTAGTTAACTAAGTAACTATCATGCCGTTTACCGCCACACTTTCTGTCCTGTCGCCTCACCCACATTCATACATCTTCGCATGCAAGCTAGCCGATTGTTGAGGCTTCTAGCAGGACCATCTTTCAGTACCTGGTTAACCTCTTCACGCCAAGTGTCTTTTTGACACTGTCAACACTTAGATCGTATATTCTTCTTACCATTCGGTCCCCATTCATTCGCTCAACATGCCCAAACCACCTCAGTGACCCTTTTTAATTCTATACGCTGTGATGACATCAGCTCCGCAATCTTTACTATAGGTCGACCACAATCAAAAGACCGTTCCCTAGCTTTGTCCGGTAAGACAAAAGCTGGGGAAAGTTGCCTGGCAAGCCCGTATTACAAACCTCAATATGATATTCCAAATAAATATATATTTTTTAGTTTAAAAAAGGTTACTTACTTACTAGAAAAACTTATTTTGTGTTCATTTTTTGCATCGTAACACACATATTTTTTGCACACATTCTTTTGAATGCGGTCTGGCTATAATTTGTTCATTTTCCACCCTATCATAAATGGATTTGGATTAAACGTCTCTATTTCTGAACAATGACCTGCTTTTGACTTGCACCAATTAATTACTGATAAATTTTATGGTTGGTATGTAAAACCATATAAAATAGAATACTATATAAAGTAGATAACATTACTGCCATAAAAAACAGTTGACACCATACACATCCACCAACCTTGTCCTGCCTAGATAACCAATGTACATAAAATCGAACCCCATTATCGTAAAAAAGTAATTTACCGTAAATTTCTCTGGCGAACTGAAGTCTTCATCCAGGTAAATCCTTATTTTGTCAAACAGCCTCAGTTCCGGACTATCGCACAGCCTCTGGATGAATTCCTTGACGTACTGCATGGACTTCTCGTAGGTCTTCCCGCCGACTTCCTGCATGTGAAGGCCGATGAATTTCGGTTCCATCTTGGCGATGGCCTGCAGGAATTCGGCCGTCCACATCGGCAGCATCTCGGTCGGCTGTAACAGGAAAATAATACGGCCATATTAGTAAAAATTTTTTGATTTAAATTTATATAAATAAAAGTAGGAAGTACTGATGGTATTTTAACCGGTGGCACACTGACCGTTTTTTTGAGATTTGTATCTGATTGCATCTATGATTGAGAACTAATTTTTTTCAATTTGGCGGGCAACCATCGGCACTATACTACAGCTATATTTTAGTCACCAATCATCAGTACAACCAGATATAAATCCTAAATAATTGTACCGAAAATAACTGGTTACAATAACGGTTTGACCATCACTAGTAGGAAGATTGTATTAGTTTTCCTTAGTCTGTTCTCGGCCAGCTCAGTACACAGTAGACTACTGATTTTCCGGGATCGCATTAACTCAGTAGCAAATTAACCGGGGCAATGAAATTTTTTAAAAGATGTAAAAATATTTTTTCTATCAATTAAACGATATTACGTAAATAAAATATGAACATGCAGAATTATGAATCACATTTCGGGAACCCCTGTCAATTGCGTACATATTTATTTTGAAGCGGGAGAGCGCACCGCAAGTCTAATCGTTAATGTAAATATGAACCTAAGTGGTGTATTTTGGACTTATTTGTTTATTCTCTTATTTTATATGCTCAATATTGTATTTTCATGACGTATATTATAACAGTTATAACTGGTTGTGATCATGTGCATTTTTTTTCAACATTTTAATTTTTATTTTATTTATTCAATGCTTTACTTGAAATACATTGGTAAGGTTTAATTTTACTATGCCTGTCTCACTAGAAAGCTCTGTGTTGAGACAGGCAAAGTTTACAGTTATAACTTACTTGGATAGATGCGAGTACATTTTATAGAATTAGGTTAAAAGAAAGATTAATCGTCATCTACACAAATAAACACGTCACGGCATGATAGTTAGTTGGTTAGAAACAAAGATTTATTCAAGTCCCAAGAGCGCAAACTACTTATGGACAAAGAAACTTTAGACACATGGCCTGAAACTGTATACTACAATGCTAGAAAGTGTATCAAAATTGAAGAAACTGAAAAACGTAAAAAATCTAACCTTTGTAAAATTTGATGTAAAATAAATAAAAATAAAATAAAAAATAAATCAAATATTTCGTCTGTCCTTGTGGTAATTGATGTTTTTAAGATTCTTTTAAAAAAAAATGTTTCCTCAGAAATATTTAAAGGATTAATTGCAGTCATCGTCGTTCCTCCCCATGCAATTACTCCGTGTTCAATGATCGACTGACATACACTGTTTTTAAAAGTTTAATGTCGAGAAAATTTCTTATATTTCTGAAAAAGTAAAGAGTTTTTTTAATTTTGTGGCGGTGAATTCTATATAATCAATCTATTTGGGATTAGCATCAATGATGAAGCCTAAAGCCATGTATTCACTAGGGGATAAATCGCGAAACATTCCGCGCGGCATGTCGCATCAACATCTACGCTCATGTTTCGGGGACAATGATGCGGTCATTTGACGTGTACACACCGGGACTTGCATATCTTGTAGCGGAAATGCCACCCGATGAGGTTATGATGACAGCTACGGTATCTCATTTGGCGAAAACAGGGTTCCGCGCAATTCGAAATGTTTTTTTATGTTGTGCGCGACATCGCGGGACAGTGCACGACGTTACAACGTCACGTAGACTCTATGCCGCGCGTGCTGTTGAGGGACAATTTGTCCCCTAGTGAATACATGGCTTAAGTATTTTATTGTATTAGTGCGATCAATATGGAAGCACTGGTAGTTATCATTGTGGGGAATGGATTAAATGTGTATATTTATTTTATACTCATTGGAAGGATAATAATTTGGAGTCGTGCATAAATTTTGCATCAGTGTTATCATGCCCTGTTTCAAAGATTTTAAATTATAACCAAGTTCGACTGTATTAATTCATCCAGAATTTTCTCGCTATCTCTATCTATATGATAAGTCCACCAGGCGCAGGCAGTGATAACATTGAAGCATGACTTTTACGTAAACATATATTGGGGAAAAAATATCTATATTACATATTACAAAATATGAACTCCAATAACTTCCTGTAACATCCGTAACTTATTTTATAAAAACTTTTTGTTTTAATAATAAATCATTCTTTAGGAACCGACATGTAAAAGTACCGTCATTTTTGACGGGTTACAGCTAATACATAATAATTATTATGACAGGAATACAATGTGACATACCTTTCATTTTGATTTTTTTTTTCAAAATATATGCTTAGGAAAAAGTCAGGCTTTAATATTCTCAATGCCCCTGGCGTCCCGTCTCTCCGCTATATTTATCATTTTTAATTCAACAAAATCAAAACACTATATAAATCATCCGAAGATTGACGGATCCAGCATCTGTAAATACTGAATAAAAATAGTCATTGTTCTGTAATTGCCAACTTATTAAACAATTGGACACCAATGTTCATATCTATAAAACTTCACCTGAAGAGTACCTACTTACTGAACAGGAATTAATTATCAACAAAAATGTTTTAAAATAAAAATTCCAATTATTTAAGGGGGGGGTAAGGTTTTTAACTTTTTTTTGCATTTTATTTTTAATTTTTTGAATGAATGTATAACATCGCAAGAATATTGTGTCAAAATTTCAAGTCAATCGGAGCAAAATTGACGAAATTATGAACATTTGAGCGATACTCAGACTGACTTTCTATACCTGCTCGGGCAGCTAAGAGACGCGCTCACCTGAGGACTACCGGACGTGCTATTTGTATTGGAAGAGTTTGCGTAGACAAGGACAAAAAGATGCTGATAATGAAAGCTCTTTGCTGTGTGAACATGGTATCGACGATAATGTATAAGTATAAAATGAGTGTTGAGTTTTATTTTGAATTTTACAGTGTGCAAAACTTTAAAGCGTTTTCCCACATCTCACGTTTTCAAAGTCGGTGTCCATCATAACTTCAAAACTACGGCACCGATCCTTTGAAATTTTGAACCACTATTGCTGGACATAAATTCACGAGGTAACGCTTGGAGGACTTTTTTTCAAATTGGGTATTAATTATATTTTTTAATAACAAATTAGTCGTATTTTTCGCAAAAAACAAAATCGCCTCGTTTTTCCCTTCAAAATGTTTCAAAAAATTGAAAAACTGAAATTTCAGAAAACCCTCCCAGCGTTACCTGGTAAAACCTATTATCTAACGAATGAACTTTGATTTTTTGATTTCAGATGATCTAGCACCAAGTTATGATGGACACCGCAATTCTACTTTTTTCCGAGACACGTCCGAATAATTGCTGCCATTGCCGTATTTTTTAATATTTCGTCATGAAAATTTTACACAATATTCTTCAAATGTCATACTTTAATAAACCATTGGTTTTAATAAAGAGGTTTTAACTGTGTCGTCACAAAAAATTCACAAAAACATGCCTTTTTTGTACGAATTAACCTTACCCACCCCTTAAATTAGTTAATATTACAGTTTGTATATTAACTAGTATTTAACACTTTCATTCTTAAATCTATTATCCGTATAAATATACTATCTATAATAACCTACATTTTTACATTTACATCTGTATGTAATGTATGGTACAATCTATAATTAATAATAAATCTTATGCTCTACAATTCTATACTATTTTTACAATAATTATAGCATTTGTTTCTAAATTCATTCATCTTATTTATAATCTTCATGTTTTCTGGCATCTCATCGTATATTTTTACACCTCTGTACATTAGACAATTCTGTGTATATACTTTTTTCTTATATGATAATGTTATTCTATTCCCATTTCGGGTGTTATATGTATGTACCTACATCACTATTTGCAATAATTTTGTTCAAAAAATATTTTGGCATTTTGTTATTGAAAATTTTATGTATAAATATGAGAACGTTATAAATAAGTATTTTTTTAATTTCCATCCAATTGAGTGCTTTTCTCTTTTCTTCAATTCTGGTGTATTTACTTTTTTTTAAATATGATTCTCATTGCCCTGTTTTGCATCACTTGTAGTTTCTTGATGTTTCCTTTATTGGCCAGATACAAGACTGTAGCACAATAGTTGATGTGAGGACTTTTTATAGTTTTGTATATTAACTCTGTACTATTTTTATTCAATTTTTTTCTCAATCTTCCAAGATATTGATATTTTTTTAGAACATGTGGTGGCCCAAGACTCGTACCCGCACACACCCATGTAATGAGGTACCACCGCATATGCTGACATCGAAGTACGATAGGCCGTCGCCCTCGATACATAGGTTGAGGCAAGATCGCTGAGCACAGCAAACAGGCGACAATGTAAGCCGGGCCAATGACCGAGTACAAAGACAATGTAAAGCAGAGGGCATGGATTATCGGAGTGACGAAACGCACCTTGCTGATCTAGACTAAATACCCACACGCGCGGCCGAGTAAAGAGGAAATCATAACACCCCCGATTCCTTTGTTCACGATCACTATATATCCAGTAGTCTTCAGAGCAGACCATCTCACTCCTGCGGGGTTTTTCGGATACGGCGGAAGCCCTCTTCGTTATACATCTCACCTTGACGTGAACCGCTTATACTGCGGAAGCTATCGCCATTCATCGACTCATTATTGTATAACTATAATTACTCTATTTGTAACTTTGTCGTTATTAAATCACAATAAATACTATTCAAACGCCGCAACTTCATCCTCATCAGCCTTCCCACAAACATATTAAAAAAAATAATTTTTATTTAAAGAATTGCGCATGTACCAGTATAAGTACACAAGCCCTTATTCAATTCAATTCAATTCAATTTATTTCACGATAATATGTACATGACAAACAAAATGTTTAAGGCATACATATTAGGAAGTATATATCAAAAATGAAAGTATTTAATAAATTAAAAATAACATAAAATCTGGTCAAAGGTGTAGGAGAATCCCGCTTCGGAAAACCCCCTCAGACACATGGAATATATCAATACCCAAAGCAATTTTGTTCAGCATAGCTGTGGCTCTTCCAACAGGCATAACCATCGGCAGGTTGGTCCTGTATATTGGAATGTGAAACAATCTATGCTGACGATGTCTAGTGTAATTATCAGGAACATACAAACCAATGCTCTGCATAATTTCAGGATTATCGATCATACCGCGCAACAATCGATAAAAATGTGTAATCAAATACACATTCCTTCTAGTCTCTAAACTATTGTAGCCAAGCATACCCTGGAGAAACTCGGTTGGGTAAAGCCAAGGATAATGCCCATACTCTCTCATGTAGAGATATCTCAGAAACTTCTTTTGGACTTTCTCCACCATAAGAGAGTACTTGCTCTCATGTGGCCCCCAGATCATCGAGCCACTCTCGAGTCTACTCCGCACCAAGGAGTTGTAAAGAGTTCTCAGTACGCGGGTATTTTCGAAAACCCTGGCAGTACGCAGAACAAATCCTTTCAAAACATTCTCAGAGCATTACCACTGATCGTCTCTATGTGATCGTGAAATGTTAGGTTGCTTACAAATCTAACACCTAGATCTTTAACATTCGATGTTCTTGTCAGATTTTGGTCGTTCATTTTGTAGCGAAAAAATAGAGTTTTTTGGGCCCTAGTGAAGGATGTAACCGAACACTTGGAAACATTAAACAAAAGTTTATTTCGTCTTCCCCATTCAAATATATTTGATATATCTGCTTGGAGAAGACGAAAATCGTCCAAAGTTGATACCTTTAAGAAAAGCTTTAAGTCATCCGCAAATAACAGAAAGCGCGAGTTTAAGATTACATTTTTTATATTATTAATAAAAATCGAAAACAACAATGGACCCAGGTTAGATCCTTGTGGGACACCCGAGAAGGTAAAGAAGCACTCTGACGCGAATAGGCCGTAGGAGACGTATTGGTTCCTATTTTGGAGGTAGCTCGACATTAATTTTAGCATACCATCCGAGAAACCAATCTCATACAACCTTTTCAATAAGACATCATGGTTGACTGTATCAAAGGCTTTGGCGAAGTCATTATATGAACAGTCTACCTGATGTCCCGCATCCAGAGCTTCCGTGACGTAATTTGTGAAGACCATCAGATTTGTCTCAACCGAGCGGCCTTTCTTAAATCCATGTTGTTGATCAATTATAAATGGCTCTACTCGGGAACTCATTACTCATTAGCCACTGGGAAGGGGGGGGGGAGCCGTGTAGAGATGAGAGCTTCGGATGACAGCTCGAAGTCAGCCGTGATTTCAGCCAATCAGAACCATGAGACGGACAGCGTGCCCGCGTCTTTGCACCATTCGGTCGGCGATCATTGTACAGTACGCGAGTAATATTCCTGTCAGTCATTTCATTTTGTAAAGATTGTTCAAAAAATGGTAGCACCTGACAGTGAGTATTTTTCAACCACCATGTAATGCCGATAAACGGCGGAACCTAATAGTGAGTATCATTCCACTAATATGTAATGCCAATTAATGGCAGCACCTAACAGTGAGTATTATTCAACCTCCATATAATGCCAATATGTGGCAGCACCTAAGAGTGGGTATTATATTCAATCACGCAACAACACACATTGAACACTGATAGATTTTCCCGGTGGGGTAAGAATCTTTCATCACACAACTACTGCATTTGGTGATCCTCCATCTACCTTTATGGTATATCAATGATTATGCCAAATCTCCAGAGCTTTTTGATAGTAAAGGACCTTGTTTCTTGAACTTTTGCGACTCATCGCTTAGACAGGAATCTACTTACATATGTATATTTATTAATAGCTCCGTGGGAAGGTTCATATTAAGTGAAAATTTATGTGTTTTTTGCAACAACACACAAAAAAACAATGGCAAAGTCTAGGTGCGCGGCGGAAGTCCGCTCGATTCGGTGACGGAGACACGACTCATTGCAATAAAGTAAGACCGATTGTCACATCTCCCAAAACATATATGTTCTCGGTTATTCGCTTTTCAAATGTTGTAATGTGCTTGCGTAGTTCAGTAGGGCCTCCACAACCCTATTTCCCCATCGATTTGGAGTTCATCGTTCACAGTTCAACTGCTAAATTAGAACATTCATTTAAGGTATCATTCGTAGTGCTACGATACTTAGAACGAAACGCTCGATGTCTTAGCAAAAATATAATAGAAAATAGAATTTTTGCGCACGATATTGGCATTGAAATAATCACGCGTTGGAGTGGTTCTTATTAATTTACAAGTTCAATTGCCGACAGCGACCTATAAAAAGCTTTATCAATACCAACTCCGATCCCAAGAGGATTCTTGGTACCAGATTCATATCTGTAGTCAATAATACAATTTTTAAATCTTAACACTAATAATTAGACCGGATGCAGTAATCTAGAATTACATACTAATATAACAAGTGACAGGTAACTCGCAGTAGAAAGGGGTGTTTATAAATCGATCGAGGTCACCTTACAAGTTTCCACAGAATTAATACGTTATGTATTAACATATAGCAACAATAACTTAAGTCATACAAAAAAATGAAAGGTTTAATTAGGAACAAACCATGAGAGCCAAAGAATTAAAGGTAAAAACGGAATCAGGCGGGGAGAGGAAAGGACAGATCAATTTAATTTATTAAAAAAGGGAAGAGATAAGAAGGAAAAGAAGAGCAAAATAAATATAACATAAAGATATCTGATCAATACATCTGCATATTATACCAGGGGTATAATACTTGCCTTCATACGTCATCACTAGCAGTATGCAAGATTCAAGGCAGTCACAAAAATTAATTAAAGTAACTAAAGTAACCGGACGCGATTTTAATTTGAGCGCTATTATTGAATTCACAATTATTTCGCCTCTTCAGAATATTCGCCGTCTGCAGTCGAATTTATTCACTATTGAACGTTCGGTAGGTACTCTCTTAATTTATTGTCGCTGGTCACTCGCCGCTGGATTCTATAGGTTCTAAACGAAATGTTCCGCGCAGCGGTCATGTCACCTGTCATATACATTTTCGGGTTTCCAAATGTTTCGCTAGACCTTTCTGATTTATTGTAAAACGTGCAGAGTGCTGTAAAATTCTAGATAATATTCTACAGTTTTTCGTTTCTACAGTTTGGTGACAATATAAACAAGGTGTATCCGCCTTTGAGCGCGCCTTGGCAAACCCTAATAAGTGCCAATAAAGAGATATAAATAATTAATCACCTTATTGCAAAAAATCGTCCAATTTGTACCTTTATTTTACTTTTCCAAGGTAGTGTAATCTCTTAATTAATTAAAACACGATGGGTGATAGAACCCAACATAATTTTTTTACGGAATTGTTAACAAACCCTCATTTATTCAGTCATTCATGAAACAAAAGTGAAATAAAGTGTGAAAAAATACACTTTTTGTGCTTTATAACGATTTTAATCAATGCTAATTATTGTTCTTTTCTTCTAAGTTATTCAACAAGTACTCGCGCGGTAGTTTTTTAGGATTTAGTTGTAAAACTAGTAGTTTTACCATTTCCATGCCACAGGATGAAAAAAAAAATCTACATGGTTTTATCATTTTATTTGATTTTGTAAAATTATGTATATGTTACTTCTACAAAAAGTTGTACGACTTTTTATAGAAGATAGGTCAGGAAAATAAATAAAAAAATGCAAACTTTCAAGTCGCATATCCCAACTATTGATATTAGGACATAGTTGCTTTGTTTGAACATTTTCATGTATACTTTTGTATAAAAGCATACACAATATTACTAGCACAACATGCCTAGATATTAGACGTTATGTGAATGTATCCAACACAACCTTAAATCGCATTTTGACTATATTATGTTTTAAAATATCCCGTGAAGCGAACAAAGCAGCAAAGATTCTAAACTAGAACCTCGAACAGAATTCCTGACCCGACAGCCGCTGACAACCGTAGCAACAAGCGAAGACACTGCCTGACACTCCTGACAGTTGGGGAAATCCAACGCGAATTAATGAAGGCATTTTGTCTTTCAGATTGTTTCGACCTTGACGCGGATTCAGAGAAAGACATCAAAATCGATTAGGAAGTACATCCATAGGCACGGCATTATCGGCATCCAGCGGAGAATTGAGTTTCGTGGAAAGTGACGCACGAAACATTGATAACTAACCCTAGAGCAATTACTTTATTTTATATGATGTGATATCTTATATAATAACTAACTAACCGCCCCCGCAGGGGTAGGCAGAGAGGATTGAACGCCACACTCTCCTATCCTGGCACACCACTTTTGCTTCGGCCTCATTCATACATCTTCTCGTACAAGTTCTACGGTTGTTGCGGCTTTACAGGGCCATCCTCAAGTACTTGTAGTGTCTGATCGTGCCAGGTCTTTCGCGGACGCCCTCTACTCGCCTCATATATTTTATTAACCATCCTTTCCTCGTTCATACGCTCCACGTGACCAAACCATCTCAGCACTCCTTTCTTTATTCTATCTACCACACTACAGCCAGCATTGCAATCACTTCTAATTTGTTCATTCCTCACTTTATCGACCAGATTTTTCACACAAGCGTCTTAGTGACCGAATTTCCACAGCATTCGTCTACTTTCATTCCTCTTTTGCCATTCCAGGCTTTGCCAGGAACGCCATTATGTAACGCTAGTCTTGCTTCCTTTGACAGATTCTTATTGGCCATATATAATACATGTCTTTCATATAATACACGTCTCAGTGTCTTCCCCAGATATACTTTGAGAGACCATCTAATTTGCGCACTTCACTCAAACACACATTACTTATTGCACAAACACTGCATACAGACACTCCATAAATCTCAATCCCAGTCACCTCACCCTTCTTCCTTTTTCTCCTATTACAATCCTTCTATTTAATGTTTTTTACTCTTTTTATGGTTTATTTGGCACTGGATTTTTTATATTTATTTTTCTTTTATAACTGTACCTGCCTTTACATTACATAATTGTTTGGTTTAATATTTTTCTTTATTTTGTCATAACTTTTTTTTACTTTGTACTACTTTTGATTTAGTTTTTTACCTATGTGCGGAATAATATAGTAGCGAATCTGTGCATTAGAACGGTGTGAATAAAGCCTTCTAGAGACAAGTGGAATATTATCGAGTGATTTCAATAAAAAATTAATTGATTTATAATGTTTTATATCATCTCCCACGGCCGGCAGTAGTTGACAATGTGAAGCAAATTTGGTGGAGTGGGATTTTTCAAACTTCCTGTCAGCAAAGAAGCAACAGACTTCATTTACATACAGTAATGTTAATGTTGTGGTTAACTATTGTAGTACCGTGTCGAAAGCAGGGTTTTGTGGCAATACCGTGTCCATGGCATGTATAGTCACGACTTGTCTTGTTTCATGTGTTTGTTTCGTCTATTGCATCCTAAACTTGGTCTACATAGGTCATATAGACATGGAAAAACATCCCAGAAAAACTCTAATTAGAAAATGACACGAAGTTTAAAAAATATCAATCCACGCATTAAAAAGATACGGCATATCTATAGTTTGGCGTAGTCGATTCGATGAAGGTTAGTGTTGTAGGGTTAAGTATATACCCACTTAATTAATATCAACAAATCACTGATTGTTGATATTAATTAAGTAGGTATATAATCTTGGCAAGTCAAATGAAATAATTATATAATATACACAATAATGAATAATTTAATTGATTAGGTATATTATCTTAAATAATAGCTTATTTAATCTTTCAAATTCAATTAAACATAACCTTTGAGCAAAAAAACTTTACCAGGAGAAAGCAATCGACGAATTCGATTGTTATTGCAGTATTGTTATTCCGTTTGTTACATAGTGAAGTGGTTGCTTTGTGAGCAATGCTAATCCCTGCGCAACCACGACAGATTTTCAGTTTTAAAAATCAGTTTTTAATGTTGAAAATATAATTTATTACTAAAAAAGATGTGTATATAATAGAGTACAACCTAAGTCAATCAATTAATGCAAATGCGATAATTCCGGATCCTGCAGTCCTAGTACAATGAAGTTTAAACTATCCATTCTATAAATTTACACTATACCGATTTTTTGTAAAAGCGCTGTAGGCCGTTAATACATAAATAATAAATAAAAAAAATATAAATTATTGTACATTCGTACGCTATTCATCACGTTGAAATTGACAGTATACAAATAAGCTAATAGCTGTAAAGTTATGGTTGTTATAATAATGTAACGAGATGCTAAAAAAAATTACGCACTATGTCACTTGTCACAACATTATCGAAGAATCGAGAACGGCCTGTAACCATATAGGGTGATCTACAGCCCTTGGTAAACGTCAAAAAACGTCCAGAAACGCCTAGAAGCGATGAGAATCTTCTCCTAAACACTATAAAATCTAGGAGGTTCGATGCCAGCATTTTCGAATATAAATACAGCGCCAGCCGCGGCGAGGTAGTTGTTGTAGTCGCGTTGACAGTTGAAATCGGCCGCGATGTACGCCCACGTGCGCAGGACGACGCCTAATGTGGCCAGTCGTGAGGAAATCGAAGCGATAAACCGGAGTGAATAATCGGGCAAAGTACTTACTAAAGTGGCGAAATAAACCGGAGCGATTAAAACAGCGAAAATTGGATAGAATTTTCTAGTGAATGTTAAATACGTGTTACCCAGCGATAATAATGTGTTTATTTACGAGTGATATATTAAGAAATAGTGTTATTTAAAGAATATCGTTGTTTAAAAGTGTTAAGTGACTGTGTACATTAAATAGTTAATTAATCAGTTAATAATAAATCACTAATTCATTTTCAGTGTTTTCATCCATTCCTCCTTAGCCAGTTGTATATGTCAATAAATTATTACTCCCCTCCCCTCCATCCACTCTTCACTTTTGATTTGTCGGCCATATTGATTTACAATTAGTTCTAATATTGCCTCTGAAGATGATGGTTGTGCCCATCGAAAGCGCTTAGGCTTGTATAACTCAAATAAGTGGAATAAAACGTTGTGTATAAATTATTGTGTTAAAATTTATTTTTCTTATCACCTTTCTGAAGATTTCTGAAAAATCATGTTGCAAATTAAATTCCTCACCTTTTAAGGGATTATAAATAGGATGATTTTTTACATGAATGTGATTATTTCTTTTTATTGTCACTTCTCAAGTTAGGTACACATTAAACTATTATTTTACGGAAAATTTTGGAAAATAAAAGTGGCCGCGTCATGTCTCTTCCTGTGGAGCTCCTCCGCCGTGACTGAGATACAACTTTCCCCGGTGCGCGTTTGTCTGGATTACCGGAAGGTTGCTCCCGAACCATCGCTTACAGTTGCTCTCCCACAATTCTTGTCAGGAAAGTTGCAAATATTTGACCAAAAACCAACAATTCTCGTGAAGGTTGGCATTTCCTTCAGTGAACTAATTGGTGCACAGCTTGCAGTGGGAGTTCATTGCCGCATTTAAAAGTGAACAATGAGTGCGTTGTTGGGGACCAACTTTCCGCAAACCCTTTGTCTGATGCAGAAAAAGGGACATGTGATTATATCGAACTGTTGGTGTAACCCTTTATTTATTTATTTATTTGTTTGTTTACGCCCATTAGGTATAGGCTTTTAAATAAAGAATATAATATAAATTTCAAAAAGCACATACATTAAACAATATCTGTATAGCACCAAAACATGAGTATAAAAGTTAAAATATAAAGTAAAGAGCAGCAATGCGTATAGGCTTTTGCATAAAAAATATAACATAAAATTAAAATGAATATACATTAAACAATATTAGTTATAAGTAGCAAAATATAAAAGTATCAGGAATAGCACCAAAACATGAGTATAAAAATTAAAAATATAAAGTAAAGAGTAGCAATGCGTATAGGCTTTTACATAAAAAATATAACAAAATTAAAATGAATATACATAAAATAATATAAGTTATAAGTAGCAAAGTATAAAAGTATCAGGTATTGCACCAAAACATGAGTATAAAATTTAAAAATATAAAGTAAAGAGCAGCAATGCGTATAGGCTTTTACATAAAAAATATCATAAAATTAAAAAGAACATACATTAAACAATTTACAATTTATAAGTAGCAAAATATAAAAAAGTATCAGGAATAGCACCAAAACATGAGGATAGAAATTAAAAATATTAAGTACAGAACAGCGATGTGTATGAAAAATATATATTACCCACCGTTACATAATAATAATAA
Organism: Agrypnia vestita; assembly: GCA_016648135.1. Taxonomy (NCBI): domain Eukaryota; kingdom Metazoa; phylum Arthropoda; class Insecta; order Trichoptera; family Phryganeidae; genus Agrypnia; species Agrypnia vestita. Next base: position 30,684 of record JADDOH010006367.1, read on the forward strand.
TAATAATTGGATAATTTGTATAGCGCCGTTTTCGCGAATACTCACCTCAAGGGCGCTTTACACAGAGAAATTATTATCTTACAAGACAACTTACTGCTAGAAAAGAAAAAACTTATTTACTATTACTTATTCACTAGGTGGCATACAAGAAGTGGAATTAAAATTGAGTACTATAATAGTTTGTGAGTCCCTGAAAGAATTATGTGTTTTCGCGGAGTGCACAATAGGAGTGGAAAACATTAGCTAGCGTTGTTGTGGTCAGATTCTATAGGTTTTTATAGGATTGTCTAAATAAATGCGTCTTAAGTTGTTTTTTGAACTGTGGTAAGCTGTCTGTTTGTCTCAGTTTATTAGGTAGTTTGTTCCATAACTTTGGTCCAGCCACCGCGAAAGCACGATCACCGAAATTAGTTTTGTGGGCGCGATTTACTTCAGCTAACCTATTTGTATTAGATGTTGATGCTGAGCGAAGTGTTAGTTGTCTATTATTTGTGGAGAATGGAATGCAGAAGTCGGTTATGTATTGAGGGGCCATGTTGTGAATAGCCTTAAATATTGTAAGGCAAAGCTTATATTCAATCCTCTCTGGACATCTAAGCCAGTGAAGGTTTTGAAGATGGTTTGAGATGTGCGCAAACTTTGAAACGCCGGTAATGAGCATGTATATATTAACAGTTGATGTCAGTAATATACCAGATTCCTAACTGTCAAACAAAATAAATCAACAAATATTTTCAAGAAAAAACGTTCAAAATAATAAAATATTAAAATCGGTCATTATTTTCGGAACCAGCCAACATCTACATTAAAATAAATGGTTCTGCCGTCGTAAAATATCAGACGTTAGACATTAAGTCTCGCAGCACGTGCAGACGCGAACAATGAACAAAGTCACACGAACTGATAAATTATTGTCCGAGCCCAAGTTCTCGTACTATTTCATTTTCGTTCTTGAGTCATGAATTTTCCCTTTTTCTCAGGTTAGCAAGGTTGTTACAAAAGTAAAGGTACAGATACACATGCTTATTTAGTGGCATGCTAATGAGCATGTCACTAATAAGCATGCCCTAACAACTGTACACACTTGTTCATTACTGGCGTGCTTATTAGTGGCATGCTCATAAATAAGCATGCCCAAAGCTAAAAATCAAACACATATGCTTATTAGTGGCATGCTCTTGTCATAGAATAGAGACGCTCTTGTTCAAAATGGAAACTGAAATAGAAAATTCAAGGGAACCAATAAATCAAAAAAGTTCCCGAGTTTCCATCCGCACATTTTTGATTTTAGTTTTTATAATTTTTATTGTAAGATTTGAATCATTCATGCGTATTATTAAAGTTTCATTAACATTATTTCTCACTATATTATTTTTACATAACGGTGACCGAGTACTCCACAGACATTCATGATTCCTATAATGTATGTGTATCTGTAGCTTAAAGCTACAGATACACATGCTTATTTAGTGGCACGTAAGCATGCGCAGTATCGACCTTCTTTAGGCCTTGCTTATTAGTGGCATGTGTGTACGCACATTGCTAGTAATGAGCATGCCACTTAGTGGCATGTTCAAAAATCAACCGCCGGTTGATTTATAAGTATGCCACTGTCATTCACCATAGAGAAGGTTTATCTTTGGAGCATGTGTGAACAGGCTTGCTTATTATGGGCATGCTTTTGTCATTCGCGGCCAGTATCGATTATCAATGCGATCTTCTCAGTCCGCGATGAAACAAATATGGCGCGTCGGGGAGATGATAAAACATTACTTTTCGTGACTTATTATAGGAATCACGAATGTCTGTGGAATACTCGGTCACCGTTGTGTAAAAATAAATAATTGTGTAGAAATAATGTTTATGAAACTTTATTAAAAGGCATGAATGATTCAAATCTTACAATAAAATTATAAAAACTAAAATCAAAAATGTGCGGATGGAAACTCGGGAACTGTTTTGATTTATTGGTTCACTTGAATTTTCTATTACAGTTTGCAAAGTTTTCATTTTGAACAAGAGCGTCTCTATTCTATGACAAGAGAATGCCACTAATAAGCATGTGTGTTTGATTGTTAGCTTTGGGCATGCTTATTTACGAGCATGCCAGTAATGAGCAAGTGTGTACAGTTGTTAGGGCATGCTTATTAGTGTATTATTAAATAAGAATGTGTATCTGTACCTTAACGCACATCGTAGACAGACGGAACGTACGCGTAGTTTATACGAAAAACGTCAAGACATCTGTCAAACGTCACAATTGAAGCAGTGTGCAATGTTATATAATAACGTTATAGACATGATGTTAAGCTTTATTGCTTTGTCGTATATAGGATATGTAGCAAGTAGCAAAGACTTCTGAGATTCTTCTTTATTTAATTTTGAACAGAAAATATTCTTTACACTTTGGCTTTGGGTAAAATGTCAACAATTACGGACACAAGCCTAGGGTCTACCACGCGCTGTTAAATATTCCAAGACTCTTTATACCTTTGAGATTCTCAGAAAATCATTTTTATCCAATGCCTATTCCCCGTTTCTGTCAATGAGATGGTTGCATCTTCAATTTATGGTGTTATCGAGGTTTGTATAGCAGAGTAACAGGTTTGTATGTGGTAGCAGAGCCTAGATCGGCCCTGAATTTAATGCGTGAGCGGCCGTACCAAGTCAACCAATTTTAGATCGTAGCTAGGGAATGCTATCTCGGGTCGGGATTGCCCTTTCGGGATCCCTCGAGATTAGAATTTCCAATTCCGCGGGATCCCTACGGATCGGGATCCCGAATACTTTTGTATTTTTTTTTGTTTGCGGAGCTGAATATCAATTAACGACAATGCCTTGCATTTTTATATCAGCATTTTTAATAAAATATTCATTATTAATTATTGCATTAAAGTTTTTGTAGGCGTTTTTCCAAGCATCAATCAATCAATGTAGTAGAGTAAAAACTACTGACTAGTAGTAGTTTTTATTACTATGTTAGGTTGATAAAATACAGCAAATATTATTCAAAGCTATTTTCATTATTTGAATGTGACATGAACATAAGTTTTAAGTACTTACTAAAAGCTCTATAGACATATACAATTAAACATACAAAACATAAAAAATGCTGATCAATCCCGATAATCTCGTCCGATTTTTCGGTTCGGGATTGATCTCGTAAAGTGCCTCGAGATCTCGCGGGATCGAGATTGCATTCCCTAATCGTAGCATATAAGCCTCGAGCATGGAGGTAGCACGCCTCCCGCGCTCGCTTATTCATTCCGCCTTTGGTATTTCAATCGACTAAAAGCACTTATTTTTGTTAGCTGCATTTCACTCGTTAAATCAATTAATCCAAAAAATATTTAGTGTAAACGTACTTTTCTTTTTCTTCTTCCTTTCAATAGACCTATGTGGTCTGTTCTCCACAGGATAGCTCCTCCCTCGAGGTGGATTCCCAGCTACCCTTCCATCTTTTGGGAGGTCTTCCGCGAGGCTGACTGTGGACTGCTATGAAAGGGAGTCTAGTGCTGTCCATTCTCTGGACATGACCATAGCAGTCCCCCCTTCGTTGTCTACTCCATAGTACAATGTCCTCAGCCTTACATGTCTTTCTTGTTTAAGTGTTCCTCACGCGATTTCTCAGAGCTATTATTCTTTCTTTGCCTGCTATCTTCCCCAGTGTCTGGATCTCACAAATCTTCAATAGTAGTCCCGTTTGTATCTGCCCTTGCTTCAACGCCGTACATATGTCGCAGCCATCAGGTTTAATTAGACTGGTAATTGGACGTTAGTTTAGGTTAGGTTAGGTTAGATTTGAATCACTTGGCTGTCTTGGTCAATCATCTTCAAAGGGCTGACTTTCAATATACACGTTGAGTGATTCTAGTTCAATTAACTATCGGCCTAGGCATTCAGTTGGATGTAGGCGTTTAATAAACAGCCTAGGTGTCCAATTACCTGGCCAATTTAACGTGATGGATGAAAATATGTGAAAACCTGTCTTCGTAAAATAATCGAACTTTCTGGTAACAAAATATATAACTTCGACAGCGGTAATCTTGTCCCAGAGAAACAGTAGTCAGATTCGATAGATTTAAAATGTACTATGGTACTTTTTTGATATAACATTATTCAGAAAATTTGTACAAAAAGAGGACATTCTTCCTTTTCAATTGCTGCGAGGGAGAATTGGCCCAGCTAAAGAACCATACATCAATGATCTATGGAGTGATATTTGACGTTTGTCATACAAAAGCGTGAGGTTAGACGCGATAGGTGATTTTCTGAGACAAGATGTATATACGGGGACCACGAAAGCCTAGTTTCCAAAGAAACTCACGAGTGCAAAATCCGTGGTCTCGATACTCTTAAAAATATCCTCCATGGACACGGGCAATAACGGATATATATGAAGATGGAAAGTACATCTCACAATGAAATGTAGGGTACAAAAGCAAGGCAGCTCCAAAAAATAAAAGAAATCAAATGTAGTCACCGAGGATTACTAATTTAAATTCGTGTTTCCTATCAATTTATAGGCTCTGTTCTCTATAAAATTTGGAATTCAGTACATTATAACTAAGCAATCCTCGATGATTGCATTAAATATAGTTTGGATATTGCTGCCTTTGTTTTTATAACCCACAAATGATAACTTGAGTTGACCCACTTAATTTTCACTTTAATCCGCGTTAATGGTATCATGTTAATAAATTGATATTTCATAAATTAATCGTCTCGAGAGCTTGTTGTAGTTAACATAGATTAACTGCTCAGGAATGCAGATGATAAGGAGTTTTGAATTGGTGCAAGCAACGATAAAGAAATGATCAATTAGCTTAACTTGTCAGATAACAGTGCCATTTAATCTTACTTCCGTCATGTAAATCTAAAAAAAATATTTATTACAATTTGTATCTTTACGTTACATCGATTGCTCAACGTAACTTGGCGTGCGGCGAATTTTGAACTAAAACCCGCCCCGCCCGCACCCGGCGGTAACCCCTCGCCCTGTCATTCAGTTCATTCTCGTCTTTGAGCGCGAGCTGTGTCATCTTGATTACCAATATACACTGAATTATTATGTCCAAAACATCCTCAACAGTCCGGTATGGTGCAAGAACAATTGCCAATGAAGTATTAAAGTTTTGCGAAGCTGAAAAAGCGAATAATGGACCGATATTACCGTCTGACAGTTTGACAGATAGAACGGCCGCCATTACTGCGTGTTTCTTTAGTGCTGCCCGACCAAATTTCTGTATTTAATACGACACCGGTCACCGGACATTCTGTACATTATTTATTGTGTAATAAATTTACACCCTGACAACTTCTGTTACGCGACAGCGACGCCCTCCCTCGCACGCCTAGTTATAGTGGTTAGGATAGTTTAGAGGATACCCAAAAATTTTTTTGGACTCTCATTCTTATACTTTTATGATATTTAATGTTAACAAACGATTTTTAGTCAAAAATGTTACACTTCGAGAAAAGGGGGAGAGAAATAGAGATAGAAGGCCGTTTCGCCGAAATTTAACAGCTGATCGTCTGGTAGATGACAGCGGCGTTGTCAATATGAAAAAATTCAATGTCGATTTTTGATTAGATTTATCTGACCGTCCTAATACGTCGATTTTACAAAAAAAAACATATAAATAATGTGTTTATTGTTATTTAATTAAAATTTTGCTCTGTTTTCTAAGAATTTTCTCACGAGCTATCCAATTAAACCTATATTACCCTTTGCGAAAATCCTCAGCTGTTTTGTTAATTCATATGATTTTACTATAAATGTGTTTTTTAAATTTGTCTTAAAATAATACGACGTTAAATCATTAAAAATTTACATAAAATAAAAGGTTTGTATGTTTGTTAGTATTTTTTTTTATAAAACACTCTTTCCTTTATATGAATTTTATAAAAAGCGAACCAAATTTACATCTCTTTAACGAAAAATTGCCGAATTTCGGATCGAAATTTATCATTGACCGACAAGAATGACGAAATGTCAGTTTCTCACAAAAAATGCGTGTTGTTGAAATTAAAAATGTAATATCTCGGAAACTGTTACATTTTACTAAAACTGTTACATTTTACTAAAACTGTTACATTTTACTAAAACTGTTACATTTTGCTAAAACTGTTACATTTTACTAAAACTGTTACTTTTTACTAAAATTGTTGCATTTTGCTAAAACTGTTATCAAACTGGTAATCACGAAACGTGCGCTGGAATCCCGGGCACGCGGCGAACTGTACCTGCGGCAAACAAAGCAAGCCCCATTAAATTTCATGTCACTCCACTTCTATTCAAAATCATGCCCCGCAATTAGCCGTGTGAACGTTGCATTAGCCGCACATATTTCGGGGGCAATATGCCCGATGAAAGAGCCGGTTATTGCGCCAACCTAATAAATGAATACTATAAATGCATACGCGCCGAAAAGACAAAATTCGTGGCAATAAGCAAAAACAAAATCTTTTGAATAAAATTCTGATCCAGATATTGCATATTCTGTAAAGACGGTCATATAAATTACGTAGTTATACCCAGAGTTTTACGACGGAATGCATTAAGTAATTTTATACTGAAAAAATCTAAAAACAGTATTTTAAAAATCCATATTTCATATCCAATGTCTCCGTATTTCCATAAATTTTATGTTATATTACATTCCATTGCTTCACTTTGTTCCTGAAATATTTTGTGACGGAATATTCATTTAAAAAATTGTATTTGGATATATGTACATAATTCTTATTTTTCTTAATACAAAAATATCTTTATTTGATTTTCATTTATTTGTGAGATATATTTGTTAAAAAAAATAATTGTGCAATATACAATTTAATTTAAATTTACAATTATAATAGTAGTATATAGTATATATATTCTATATATATATACTATATATATTAGTATATATACAAATTATTACATTTATATATTATATATATTATATACTATATATAATATAATATAGTAATTGATATGTTATAAATATATAAAACAAAAGTTAGAAAATAAGATATTAAAATATTTTATATAGATATATTTAAATAATAAATAAAAAGAATAAATTCAGTGCAAAAATCATTTTTGATTAAAACATTATATTACAGATATTTAAAGTATTTAAAATATATAAAATTCCGAAAATTTTAAAGTCATCGACATCATTATACTAGTATTATATGTATCTTGCCTCTCATGATGTGGGGTAAAATGGTAGATATCATGGCCCAGAAGAAGGAGAACGCCATACTTATGCAAAGAAACTGAGGCAGTGGATTGGTAAGTCAATTAAAAAGCTTTTCCAGGAAAATTTAACAAAGCAATAATAGTCTATGTATTAAACAATTCGAACATTTTCAAAGTGATTCAAATATATTAAGTTTTTGGAAAAACTTAAAAATCGTATGTCAATCTTTCAAGAAAAATTATAATATTTATGATAACCTCCGCATGTGTGTAACTGAATACATGGAAATCAAATGTAAGTATATAAGAAAACAAATTCAAAGATATAGAAATATTTCAAGGAGCTCAAATATGGACTGGAAAAATTTGGCATGTCTTTGTAAAAATAAAAAAAATTCTTTGTAGTAAAGACATTGATCTAGTTCAAGAACAAATAAATGTAAATTTTATTTATTTGGATTTTATTTAATTTATCACTACAATCATTTAATCTTACCCCTTTTACAACTCTATAAGCAAAAACATCTTCAACATGCAATGTATTGTTGTTGAATTGGATCATATTAGCAACGTCTAATTAATAAACAAACATAACCGCATGCGCATAAAATAATATGATAGAAAGCCATCTTTTATAACATGCTTTATATGTTTATGTTTCAATTTTAATCAAATAAAAAATTACTTTTTACAACCACATAAAGTTTTTATCCTCCTGAAGATTTTTTTTTCCGAAACCGGTTATTTAAGTAAACAAACTCAAGCGATAATATGAAAAGGAGTAAACTAAAAAAACACAATGTGTTCTTAATAAATGTTAAAAATACAGTATTATTAAATTATAAGGAGTCTTCAGAGAATTGATTAAAAATCACTCGAAAATACATAGGCATTAAATCCTCAATAAAGGTAACGCATGGTATTTTCACACATGGATAATCGAACATAAATACAGAATACGTACTAAAGCTAGTACTTAAACGGGGTGCGAGTTGGGAGCTGGGGGGTAAAATTTCAGCCTTAACTAAACACAAAGGTAGTGCGTGTTCTCCTCTCATTTCCGACGTTTCACATAGGTATGGGAAATTGAATTTCACCAATATAAGGAATTCAATCAAAGAACCATTTACCAGGATTAGGAAATTAAATGTCCTTGTAATGTCGAGTTACCTCAGTGAAATCATTAGCTTTATACCAAGTCTTCTTTGTATTGCAAGGTTGACTATTAAGTTGGGCGCTGTTGGTTCAGAAATTTCTCATTAAATTCTACGGTAGACTTAAGTCACCCGCGTGGAGTGGAAGAAGTCCGGCTCAATCCACGAAATATGCCGGTGTCCACGTACGTTGCGATGTATGGGAAAGTTTTTACGAAATTTAAGGAAATTTTTTAGGCAATTTTAAGTTTTTAGAAAATTTTAAGATTTTTTTTTTAAAGCATAGAATATTTTTATTGTAATAAACATAGAATATCTATAGAAGAAGATAAGCAAAGAAAATTTTTAGAAAATTTTTAGGATATTTTTAGAAAATTTTTAGGAAGTTTTTACAGGTTTTTAAGATTTTTAGGAAATTTTAAAGTAAATTTTTAGATTTTAGGCTTTCCTAATTTTTAAGTACTTTTTATGAAATTTTAAAGAAATTTTTATGAAGTTTTTAGGAAATTTTAATAAAAAATTTTAATCAAGTTTTAAAAAATTTAAAGTTTTTGGGAATTTTTTAGGAAGTTAGGAAATTTTTAGGAAGTTTTTAGTAAATTTTTAGTTTTTTTTAAAGAAATTTTAAGAATATTTTTAGGAAATTTTTAGGAATTTTTTAGGATGTATTTAATTTTTTTTTATTATTTTTACACATATGCTAGAATACGCCTGAATTTTTTTAAACATATTTTAATATGTTAACATATATTTTTAAAATATTTTTATACATAAAAATATATTTTTATCATTATTATTGTGCGTCTGTTTTGTATTATACAACTTTCAATATTTTGATAAAGTGTTAATATTCTTGTGGTGGAATTGGTGAACGTGGCATTGTTTAGTGTGATCACTTAAGCCAGCTCATACAGATCGTTAGACCTGTGCCACCCTATAAAGACTTCCGTACAATTTTCCTATGGAAATGGCTTCGACTGTATGAGACTTCTATAATCTATATTAGTTTTCCTACCATCTTATCAATTTTGGTATTTATTTCGTATTTCGTATAACCCAAGAAAGCATGCGGTCGATATGTGGAACAGTTTGCCTGAGGGCGTTGTGTCTGCAGCCAGTGTCAACCAATTTAAGAATAGGCTGGATATTCAAATGAGAGACAGTGATATGGGCCCATCAGCTTAAGCTGCCTGCCCATTATCAATAATAATAATAGTAATAATAATAATATAAATACGAAAATTGATATAAATAGGTATAAATATGTTTTGATTATCATTTAAAATAAGTGTAGCACTAATACTACATTCATTTCGTTTCTTATCTCTTTCTATCGTTTTATTATTATTATTTAATGGGTATAAAATACAAAGAAACAATAAAATAATTTCGCGCGCTCAAATTACCTTTTCCGACCACTTTGTTAGGGCACAAGTTGAGGCTTCATAATTGAAATTGAGCCTGCTTATGCTGTGCTGAAAAATGTGTGCTTATCAAATACTATTTGATAGGCGAGGTCGTCCTCCTTTTTACTCCCTTTATATTAACTCGTGGCGTCTGCTTGCTTGCTTGCCGGCTTGCCGTCGAAATTTTTTTGGATCGATTTTTGACCCTTTTCCCGTGATCCAATCGAGCTGAAACTTTGCAAGCAGACTCGTGGCGACGATCAAGAAGACCTACAAAATTTTCGTTAAAATAATTAATAATTATAGTATATTTTCGGATTTTTAGAAACTTTAATGGTTTTTTCAAATTGGAATCATTACAAAGTTTGATTACCAGCAACGGCAGCCCGATAACGTCGCGGAATATTTTCTAAATTTGAATTACTCCATCGGTATACATAATAGGTAATTCACTACGAATTTAGAAAATCTAAATTGACTGACCAATTTTTTTTCGAATTTAATATTCAAAGCATGAAGTGTCTTATCAAAGCTCAAAACATCTGACATTTTAGAAATATATTAAATTACTGTAAGTTTAGTGTTATGTTATATGTTTTAATTCGTCTTTAATTGTTGTTATATTTTACAAAGAAAGGGAGTATAATAAAAACTTGGTTTTTATGGGTTACTTTTTTCTATTATATCCATCCTCCGCACGTGCGTAGTTCAACTAACAAATTATTTTTGGTGACACATCTTCTAATCAGCAAAGAACACTATAATGTATGGTAGTTACCTACACTATTATTAAGTTGTTTCGATTTGGTGGGTACAAATAGATATCGCGCCCGCCTGTCAAGTCACCACGTTGGCGGTTAAAACCCATTTCATGATTATTGTGCGGGATAAATCTTCATATCAGTAAAGAAAACTATTAATCGTAAATTACTTTTAATTACATTTTAATTAGACACCTCACACTGATACTCAAACATAAATATCAACAGTGGGAAATGATTACTCGGTCAAAATTTCAGTTTTATAACGCATCGCGTACGTACTGTATATAGAGATATTTGTTTATGTATTCACATCATTTTGTGAATAATCCTTTCCCAGTATTGGCACTTATGTTTGAGTACCAGTGTGAGATGTCTGTGTGAAAATAATTAAAAGATTCGCCTTCGGAATATTCCACACAAGTAATTCTTTATTTCACTGGATATCAACGTTTGATAGTTTCACTATCTGTGGTTATAAAGAAAAATCGAACTCAACTAACTCCGCGCGATGCCGCCGTCACTTTATATTTTTTCCTGGAATCTTCTCGTACATTCTCGTGTGTTCTATCGATTTCTAGTTGTTTCCAAATAAAGTATTTCAGAACAATGTGCAGCCGCGTAATTACGCGATTACGTATAATTCTTCTCGATTTTTTAATTTTTATTTATTTCTTAGGTTAGTTAATATTACAATTTGTATATTAACTAGTATTAATTTAACACTTTACATTCTTAAATATATTACTAATATACTATCTATAATAACCTACATATTTACTAATTAATATTAATCTAATCTATGGTATACTCCATAATAAATAATACATATTATGCCCTACAATTCTATACTATTTTTACAATAATTTTAGCATTTGTTTTTAAATACATTCATCTTATTTATATTTTTCATGTTTTCTGGCATCTCATGATATATTTTAACACCTTTGTACATTAGACTATTCTGTGCATATACTTTCTTTCTTATATGGTAATCTTATTCTATTCCTATTTCTAGTGTTATATGTATATACATGTACATGATTATTTACAATAATTTTTTTTCAAAAAATATTTTAAAATTTTGTTATTGAAAATTTTATGTATAAATATGAGAACGTTATAAATAAGTTTTTTTTTTAATTTCCATCCAATTAAGTGCTTTTCTCATTTCTTCAATTCTGGTGTATTTACTTTTTTTAAATATGATTCTCATTTCCCTGTTTTGATTTATGCAAAAATTTACAAGAAGTTCATTGTGAAAATAACTTTGTTGCATTTTTTAAATTAAAATTCCATCCTACGTAGGTTCTTATCGCCCACCCTCTGGGAATCCCATCCTGATGAGGTTTTGTCCTATTCCACGATTTTTCTCCGTATTTTGTTGATAGGATAACGAACTAGTGACGTCTTTGTCTGGTCAGTCTATCGAGTTGAGAGTGGCATCTTTCACTCTGGCCTTCCATATTTCCAGTCATATCCTAGTAAAGAAAGATGTTCTAATTTTAATGATGAGACGTCAAAAGATCAAAATGTAAATGGTTATAATATTAAAGTCGTCATTATTTTCGGAACAATTTGATAATACAAACAGAATAATCTGAAAATACATACAATTTTCTGTATGGTGTATCCAATGGGAATAAAAATTAGGCACAGTTGAAAACAGCTGTCGCAAATAGGGTTGCGACTGACGATTTGCAACAAATTTTTGTTCACGTTTGGTTTTGATAATTCTTCAATTTTCAGATAATTTCTCATCGCCTTCCATTATCGTAGAGTGATGTGAAATATTGACATTCGAGAGATGTCTTGAAGTCAAATAAAATGATAAAAAAACCTTCCATTTTCAATTAGAAAACATTCTAATTTAAATTTTTCAGGGTTTCTATCACTTTATTTAACTTGTATTGAAACGAATGAGTGAAAATCGTAATTGATAGAAGTTACTGTAATGATAGTTCAAAGTTTTACAAAAAATAAGTCAGAAATATTGAAAAAAAAATGCAAAATTTGATGTCAAATATCTCGTGGTTGCTTGAAAATTTTCGACTCACAATCAAGACAGGAACATATAGTCCTGCGAGGTTATTAATGTTTTACAAATAACCCTGTATATTAAGAATAGGGGGTGTTATCGCACCCTCAGTACAAGACTATCACCATTACAAAAATAACATTACATCGTTACACTTATTATATATACTAAAACATTGACATTGTGTGACTTTCCAATATTATTTTACAATGATAAGTGTACACTTGCTATTTTTTATTTAAATTGAATGCAAGAATACCCTTTTTTAAATATGATTGTTTTGTTTTAAGAAATATATATAAAAAAAGATATTTTGCCATGTAGATAATATCAACGTGATATACTAAATATCACTCAAAATAAGTAACCTTAAACCCCCTTAAATTTTAGAAAGGTGATGATAGTTGAGATGCGATATGCGCGACTCCAGCCAATCACATACAGGTGTACCAGAACTAGCAGCAGAAACTTTGCCCATGTTATGAGTCTAAAATGTTCAAGCAACCATGGCCTAATATCAAAGTTTGCATTTTTTTTCTCAACATTTTTTACTTATTTTTTGCAAAAGGTTGAACTATTATTACAGTAAGTTTTTATCATTTTATTTAAGTTGTATTGAAGAAAATGAATTTTTAAGTTTAAGTTACTGTAATAATAGTTCAACTTTTTACAAAAAATAAATCAGAAATATTGAAAAAAAATGCAAACTTTGATATTGCATATCTCCATAACTATTGATATTAGGTCATGTTAACTTGTACATTTTAGACTCATAACATAGTCAGGAATCTCTCGGCCAAGTTTCTGCTGCTAGCTCTGGTACACCCCTATATATACGCGTTAGACATGTCACATCGGGAAATATAAATAATGTAACGAAAACGCTATCGCTATTACGTCGCAGCCCTGAACGAAATATGTTAAAATTTCTGTGATGTTGTTTGCCATTTTGCGTACGAGATGTTGTTTGCGAACTCCACGGTTTCCTTTGTCAGAAACTTCAAACACTTTCTAGAGAATTCGGGCGTTCTTACTGAAACGATAACAAATGATATCGGCTCTTGTGTACGCCGACTCCCCCATCCACCCACTTCTATTAACAACATTATTCGGTGCTTCTAGTACGTTTAAAAAATCTAAATCCGTAGGGTGTTCACTAAATTCCCAGAAAATTCTAACAAAGTAAACATTTTAAATCCAATAAGCTGCTTTATGAACCATTTCAACATATTAGTTCTACCCAAAAGTAATCAATTATTTAATGGGGGGGTAAGGTATTATTTTTTTTTTATCTCAAAGAATATTTTGTCAAAATTTCAAATCGATTGGAACAAAATTGATGAAGTTATGAGTAATTTTATACCTGCCGAATTTTTATATCTACCCGACCCTAATTCAGTGGATTCGTTCAAACACACGTACAGTGCTCTTCCCGAGGATGTTTCGGATGCCATCAAGCCTATCCTTTATGGACCTGGCATTGATGATTCAGTGTCCTCCGATAAAGCCGATAAAATTCGTTTATGAACGTTTTATACCAGATTTTTTTGTGTTCAAGACTTTAAAGCGTTTTCCCCACAACTCACGTTTTCAAAGTCGGTGCCCCTAATAACTTCAAAACTACTGCACCGATCCTTTTGAAATTTTGAACACTATTTGTGTACATAATTTAAGAGGTAATGCTGGAGATTTTTTTTTTAAATTTTAAAAACAAATTAGCCGATATTTTTCGTAAAAAAACGCGTTTTTCCTTTCAAAGTGTTCCAAAAAAGTGAAAAAATAACATTTCAAAAAACCCTCCCAGCGTTACCTGGGATAGACTATTATCTAACGAATGAACTTTGATTTTTTGATTTCAGGCGATCCAGCACCAAGTTATGAGGGGCACCGCAATTCTACTTTTTTCCGAGACACATCCGAATAATTGCTGCCATTGCCGTAATGTTTAATATTTCTTCGTGAAAATTTTACACAATATTTTTCTAATGTCATAATTTAATGTAAAATTAGTTTTAATAAAGATATTTTAACTGTGTCGTCACAAAAAATTCACAAAAACATGCCTTTTTTGTACGAATTAATCTTACCCCCCCTTAAGTGGCAACAAAAAGAGAATTTAACTACATTTAATTTCATTTGTGATCGATTTAATATCTATCGTTATATAGGATCTTTTGCCATCTTGTTGGTAGACTTTTAAGAAAAATATGCTTCTAGGTGTTTTTAAAGCGTCATTATCAAACCCTACCGGGCGCCCACTTCGATCGCTATCAGACAAGTCAAAATCACCAACGGAAAATTTTCTAAACCAACGTTGGCACTTATTTACTTTCAATACGTCTCCATATACATCATAAATTTTCTTTGTTGCAACGCAAAATGAAACAGCATGCAATGACGTAAATTTTCTAACTTAGTTGATTGTCCGCCATTTTACAACAGAGTGATAAAAAAAATTTTAATTTAATTGTCACAAGACCACGGATTATAATCAATATATATATATATATATATATAATCTATATACTATATATATATATATATATATATATATATTATTAAACATATTTTTCATTTATTTAAGGAACGAGTCCCGTAATATTTAATACGAAATAAATAAATGAAATAAAGAGAAACACACAAATATCAAATAATAAAACTGAAAAATTAAATGCTGGAACCTGGATCCAGGTTTTCAAGAAAAGGAATTTCATTATTGCCAGTCGCTAACTTATTCATGACTAAATTAGAAAAAGAAGCTATAAAAAGGGCACGACTAAAACCGAAACTTTGGATCAGATACGTGGACGACACTTTCGTTATATGGCCACACGGGTTGGAAGAACTACATAAATTCCTTAATTTTTTGAACGAAATCCATAATAACATCAAGTTCACAATGGAAATAGAAAACAATAATGAAATTCCTTTTCTCGATGTTCTAATAATTAAGAAAGACGACGGCACTCTCGGTCATACAGTTTACAGAAAATCAACCCATACCAACAGATATCTCCACGCATCGTCAAATCATCATCCAGCACAAATCGCCTCAGTAGCAAGCACCTTGATCACGCGGTCAATAAGGATAGCCGACTCTGATAATATTAAAAACGAATTGAAACATCTTAAAAATGCGCTTCAGTGTAACGGTTTCTCGAATTCCACGATAAATAACGCAATTAAAAGACATTCAAGTAAAAATAATAATAATAAAAATAAATTAATAGAAGCAAAACCACTAGCTACCGCATTCTTACCGTACGTAAAGGGAACTACAGATAAAATAAGTCGATTATTAAATAAATATAATATCCGCACTGTTTTTAGAACATATAATAAAATTTCATCACTTTTAAGAAGTACGAAGGATAAAATACCTCTAGAATCGCACGGGGTATACGAAATATCATGCGGTGACTGTAACAAAACCTACATAGGAAGGTCAAACCGAAGAATCTCGGCACGCGTCTCTGAACATCGCGTAGATATAAAAAATCGGAAACTAACTTCTTCCCTTGTCCACCACTCTCTAACGGAGAATCATAAAATAGACTTCGACAATTCAAAAGTAGTTGCCAGCCTCAATAATGAAACATTTAGAATCTACAGAGAGGCAATTGAAATAAATAAAAGAAATAATAATATAATGAACAACAGAGACGATAGCATTCGACTTCCGACCGCATGGAGCAACATTCTTAATAATAATAATCAAATTTCTAATACAAATAATATTAATAATAATAAATCAGAAATCACGATGAAAACACCGAAGCAATTAGAAAATCCAACCTAACGGCGTCGCTGGAGAAACCACTCCTCCACAAACACCTGACGCAGAATTTTTCAAACTTTCACTTGACGGTGAGCTCCGGACCCAAACGGTTGTACGCTTTTTGGAGAAGCAGCTTATCGACAAGGCGCCCTGAAGATGAACAGTGAGATCTGTTCGAAACGTCGGCAGACGACTGGTCCTGACGACCAGAATTTGACGCGGGTTACCCCCAAAGTAGTTAGAACTAACATATATTGTACCCGTGAAAGCCTTCGATTTAACATATATATATATATAAAGAAACCCGTGTTTTGTTTTCCGTTGTATCCGCGAAGTTTTCTCCACAACCAGCCACAACCACCCACCGGTGGTGGGTGGGAGTGGGTGATGAAAATGTGCTTTCTGGCACATTGTTTTGTTATGGAAAGGCCGCAAATGCTTCAGATTGTTTCAAAAAAGGCGCGTCGACTGTGTCGGTAAGTCTAGAAGGTTCCGGAAAAACCTGCTCTAGAAAGTTCTGGAAGGAGAAGGTTCTAGAAAATTCCCGAAAGTTCTGTAAGATTCTGAACTGAGTGGCGGAATGTGTCGGTGTGTCTAAAGGTTATTATACATTCGATAAATTTCTTGAAAGTTCTGGAGGGAGAATGTTCTAGAAGGTTGGCGAAAGTTCTATGACGATCCAAACAGTGTACTAAAAATCTACGCGTACGGAGCAGCGCGGGCACAGCTAGTAGTGCGTATAAAACACGTCTTTACACGTTCACTTTACTGAGCTTGACTGAAGCAAACATTCCACACCAAAAATAATTGATTACTTATGGGTACACCTATTACTATTATTCATCGCAAATTAATTTTATACAAATTCACTTGAAAATTAAATTCATTATATTTTTAAACCAAATGTCCGTTGTGTTTGTTCGATAACCGAACAAACACAACATAAATCAATCAAAAACACATAACGAAAGTTATTCTGAGGGTAAGGGTCGAGTGAGAAAGGCAAATTTAAATAACCTAATTTACTGTGTTCCACGTGTTCGCCGCTAAAGGGTTCGATTAAAATACATTGATAAATTAGTTAATAAATCAGAATTCTCTAGAATGTTCGCGCCCGAAAATTATCACTTGAAAATCGCCCGAATTACTTATATATCGCTTCGCTTGTACTGTAAACTCTGACTCTTCTAACTTATCAACTTACTAACGGTTTTCTAGACTATTCGAAGCGCCCTTAGACGCCACACCCTTCCAGAAACTTTTTTCTAAGTAACAGTTTATTATCTATACTAATATTATAAAGAGGAAAGATTTGATTGTGTGTTTGAATTGAATAGGCTCCGAAACTACTGGACCGATTTCAAAAATTCTTTCACATTCAGAATCCTACTTCATCCCTGATGAACATACGCTATAGAATATTTTCAAAAATGTTAGGGATCCGTATGAAAACTTCGATAATGTAACCCAACGTGTGAAAAAATTACGAAAAAAAAACCTTATATTGCATACGCTGCGGAAATTATTGCCAATAGAGCAAATTAATGTACTACAGTTTTATAGAGGACATTAATATCTACAAAAAAGTCTGCGATACTATATATCTAAGTATTACAGTTATGTTACAATAACTTATGTTAACATTAGATGGAAACATTGTTTTTTAGAGAACAGCGGACCCTTTGTTTTCCCTCACAAACTTATTTTTTACTTAATCCTTAACCCGTGCAACGCCGGGTACGACCAGCTAGTTTATCAATCATTATCTTCATTTAGAGGGTTTCCACTCTGCTTTTTTAAATCTATTTCCAAATCTGCCTGCTATTTGAATGTACCTACTCTAAACAATGTCCTTTACTTTAACTAATGTCATTCAGTTCGAAAGTGTATAAAGTAATATGTACTTTTCTTCATATGCTGTCTTCTATTACAGATTACAGTATTCCAGATTATTTTTTAAGCAGCCTAGATAACATATTTACTCTCCGATACCTTAGATTTTCTTCGGAATAATCCAAGATGATGGTCCCGTTGTTCATACAATGAAAATAAGTATTCTACTATATAATTTAACGTCCTGTTAATTTAATCTAACTAAAATAATCGTAATCTAAATTAAACAAACCAAACCTAATAACCTATTATATTGCCTATGAAATGTCAAAATATGCAGGGCATTTTTCGGAACTTTGAAGTGTAATATCTTTTTTAATACTTACTATTTAAACGTAAATTATCTTTCATTTTGTTGTTAGCACATTCAATAATATAGTGAAATACTCATTTTCGTTGTATATGCAATGGGACCATTATCTTGGATTTAGCCTTTTCTTCTTCATAATGAGTTGAAAGAGACCACAATTCTCATTGAAGAAAACGTGTCTGACATGATGTGATGTTAACTATTCGGTCTGTAGGCACTCTACCTACACTGAAGTGTGAAGATAGTGCTTCGTTGTCTCATTATACAAATAACGTTTACAATAATTGTACTTTAATCGAGGTCGTTACATTATCCAACCCCGTTAACGACCCTATTACGCGCTACGACGGCTTAATTATTTTATGATGCACCGCGGCCGCCAGAGAATCGGCGACCGTTTTTCATTTTTCTGAATGTCAAAATGTCGGTTGACGCTGGTTCCATCCGGAAGAATCAAACATGGCCGACGGCTTCCTTCTGTAAAGGCTGCCTCGGTATTACAATGCAGACCTATGATTATCCTTGTTCTATGTGAGAACTGTCAGTTGTTAAAATTAAACATAGTAATACAAGCTTAACAGAGCGAAATTCCGTTAGGTACAAAAGTCACTTTGGCCAGTCTTATTAGCAAATGATCGTTGTTCATATAATTTCAAGTGTTTCCTACGTTTAAAACAAACAATTTTGCCTAAAAGACCGTATCAATTACTTCTTAATTATAGTGAGATCTTAAAAAACAAATTGTTGTTGTTACAGTGGTAATTTTATTTAGATACTTATGTAGGCATCACAATTTGTAATTGATTATATAAAAAGTCCATTCAAGGATTACCGAAAACGATTACTAACTACTAAGTACTTGTTAATAATTGTTACTCATATTTATATTCACGCATTCGTCTATATCACTTTTCTTTTTTTTTCTTTTCTTAATTTCAGTTAATATTACGTACATGTTTTTACTTAATTTTACACCTATTTAACTATTAATACAATAAAAATAAACGGTCCGTCAATATTGTCTGTATTGTTTATTTTTGATATCATACTGATTACGTAATCATACTGATGAAAGGGAATAATATTTACATTTTATTGAAACGGAGTGAACCGTTTCAAATTTGGTGCAAGTGACAAAGAGGCGTAGAAATAATGAAGAAAGATTTATCACGACAATTTATTTAAAGTCATGAAAATGCAGGGTACAAAAGCAGTAGAAATATAAAAGCACACACAAAAATATAAAACTAAATTGGCACAGGCACTATGCAGTATTACGGTAGGATTCTCAGTGATCCCAGTTCAGGGATTCGGCGAAGGTCCATAAGGGAAAAAACCCTACGGTAAGAGCGACGGAGAAGCGACGTTTTGGAGATGAACACACGAAGAGACTCGAGTTTGGTACCGTTTCGGTCCAGCAGGAGAAGGTTCGACTGCAGTGGTGATATTGTTCTCTGTGTTTGCCAGGAATACCACCCTAGGAAGGCGGGGCCAGTTGGAGCCTTTCGAACAGATTAACCTACCTTGCAGTACCAGCGCGCGGCTTTTATATCTTTTCAGCGGCGGTGAGGACGCATTAGAAATGCAGGTGCTTGCTGTCGCCAGGAGTCTTCAACTGTGAAATTCGCCGAAAATGTAGCATCTTGGAAAGAACGGCAATTTTGCAGCCGTTTGCCGTCTTCCAAGAAATGGCCACAGGTGTGGGATTTTCGTTCACCCTCAGATGCCCGTATCATTATTAATCTCTGCTATCGTACTAATATTGAAAACGGAATTATTAATTTGTTATATTGTAGTATGGACTTAATCTGTTTTCATTTTTAAATCCAATCATACAGACGAACCCGACAGGACGTGCTCTTCCAATCAGAACATCCCATACAAAAAAAAACATTTTTATATCGCGCATGCAAGGCATTCAATAATAATTGTATCGATATTGACCTCATCAATATTGGTCTTACCGAATTTAAAAGAATGCTTTAGATGACACGTATTAAATCAACTTTGACCAATCACTCACTATATCTAATCTTCTCTTCCTCCACCTCTACGCTGACTCCTACCTTCTCATCCCTTTTCCTACATTAATTAACTCATTTCTTCACATACTTTTTTTTCACATTCAGTCAGCATTTTTTAGTCTTAATATTGTTTGTTGCTTACCACTTTGCATTAATTAATTTAAAATAATTAACTTAGAAATATCTTATATAACTTCTGTTCGTAACATTTGTGTATCTTTTTAATTGGTCTATGAAATGAACACTAAGCTTTAACATTATAATATTTGAAAAACTGTTAAGATTCCTTAATAAATAAATAATCGGAGACTGAAGGTTTAAGAAATCTCTGAACGTAATAATAAATCTGTCATCTGACAGAATTACCGACCGTTTTACTGAACGTCAACAAATATTAATCAAGTTTTAGTTAAATTCACGTAAGAGAGCGTGATCAAGGGAAGCGGGGAGGGGTTAGGCATATTGCTACACTGGGCTACGTAGGGGGAGGGAGGGGTTAGAGTCGAGCTACGTAATTCTTTCATTTATTTTATTTGGCACAGTTAAAACATTTCTGAATACGCGATCAGTAAATCCGCGCAGATCGGTTTGCACCGATAAGTGGTGGCGATACATCGTTACATGTGTAGCAGGAACTTGATACGCCAGAACAGACTGCAGAGTAGTTCGATGAAGAAGACGTAGGTAATTGTATTTGTAAGAAGAAAAGGAAGAAAGGATGTAATTGAGAAAGATGTCATCCTAATCATTGACGATTTGCAGAAGTGGCTAGTACCTACCTATAACCATTTGAGTCAGAATTTTTATAATTATAAATAAATATATAAAACAAACGTCATTGTTTTATATATTTTTTTATAATTATATTGTATTTTTTGTTCTTATTAATTATGAAAATGTCTTGTTCATTTTATACCCAATAATTTAAAAATAGTTTTGGTAACAGAAAACAGCACAAAATGTTTTCTGGGATACATAGGAAAAAAACTATTGTAAAAATCAAATATTGAGTAGTAGATTTACTCAAGACGGCTTTCGATAGTTTGTTTTTATCGTAAAATACATTGCGTAAGTACTAAGTATAATGTAAGATAGAGAAAAAATCAATACCACAGAATAATTTCACTCTTAAATCGTTTTTCAGAATGTTAGGTAGTTAAGCAAGTTTCTGGAAAATGATCAAAGCGAATGGTGTGGTAATAAGTATGGTTAAAAATAAGAATATTTTTTTATATAAACACTTTGAAACTCGATGCATTTTTCCCAGCGATGTATCAAAATTGATTTCCCAGATTTATGGGATTCATTAGGATCTTCAAAATACTGCGGAACAATCGCTATAACGGCGTCCTATGTGTCAAATGTGTGCCTGTCAATTAAAACAGGCTCTCAGGCCGGTCGCACTTTGGATACGAATTATTACGTAAGTATTCGTACGATTATTTTCCTACGTATTGAGCGCGCACATTGATTGCGTCTTGCGTTGGTCACGATCAGTTACTTTTCGTATTTCTCCAATAACGTTTGTGCCAAATGAATAATTTGTTCCTTCTGGAAAACTCTCTTCTTACTCCGTAGGCTGCTACGGCGTCGTCGGCATCATAGAACCAAATGGGTGAACGAAATATATTATACTAGAAGGGATAAATTTGATAAATTCCATCATATTATGGCAGACTTAAATAGTGACAAATTTTATGACTATCTATCTAATAGATTCACAAATGCTGGGGAGAATCGAGGTGCAATGAGAGCTCATAACATCGGAGAAATATTTAAAAGTTTTTTTGTTCAAAGTACATAATTATACCCCACCTTCATTAAACCAAATTATTCAACTTAGTGGTATTTTTAGTTTTTTAGAGATTCTCTGCCATGATCTGCGCTGATGGTCACGCAGTTGAATCGCTTTGGTCCCACAAACATTTGTGGTCATGCATGAAATTGACAAAATTTTCAATATCCATCGTACAATCGTAAATTCGGATCGTGTCGGACGTCGCATCTATACGTGCGACGTGCGTACACGCACTACTAAATCGTGTACAGTGTGCGATGTTCAATACTACTTCGAAGGTCAGGAATGTACTTGCGTATTCATACGTAGGTATACGTACTACTCAATTTCGTACGAAAACGCATCCAGTGTGCCGCCGGCGTTAGGTGCAGAGTCCCTTTCCTTAGGGCTTGGAAGTCTTGAAAGTCTGATGTTGCCATTTCAGATGAATAAGGGGGATGGCTCATCAATTGGTTGGCATACCTACCAGTAGCATGC
The DNA here is from genome assembly GCA_016648135.1 of Agrypnia vestita. Lineage (NCBI taxonomy): Eukaryota > Metazoa > Arthropoda > Insecta > Trichoptera > Phryganeidae > Agrypnia > Agrypnia vestita. The sequence continues at coordinate 53,512 of JADDOH010006367.1, forward strand.
AGCGCAACCATTGCATTTATCGCTATGTGAATCGGAAAGATTCTTGAAGAAAAATTACATATTTTTGTTGAATTTCGAGCATCTTCTTCTTGATTTATTTTCTCAACTGGATTACCAAGGTCGGTGGTAGCCGTGAGGATCTGATAGGGGGGATAGGTGGAGTTTCCTTCGGAAACGCTGACCTTCTCAGGAATGCAAATAATTTATCATGGTTCAGATCTTTTACTCGGGTGTGGGTCTCCCGTTGGGAAATCCTTAGGGGGCCTTCCTGCGGGGTGTGACAGTTGTATGTTGTTTTTCCTTTTATCATATATTTTCATTTGCAATCTGGTTGACATGTTTTTTTTAAATCCTTAAATCTACCGGCAATAGTTTTCCGGACTGGCGATTCCTCTGTTCGTTTGCGTTGTTCAAGTTTATTTTTATTTTTCTCTCAGGAGAATGACTATTGCATTTTGTTTAACTGTCTCTATGGTGCAAAATTGTGCTTATTTTCATTTCATATGCTTTGCTTTGTCTTCACCTAATTTTTTACGACTCGTATTCTTTGGTTTTATTTGTATTTCCTTACATTATTATTATTTAACTTGTATTGAAACGAATGAAGTTTTCGTAATCGATATGACTTACTGTAATGATAGTCCAACGTTTTACAAAAAATAAGCCAGAAATATTGAAAAAAAAATGCAAACTTTGATGTCGCATATCTCTGTAACTATTGATATTAGGTCATAATAGCTTGAACATTTTCGACTCATAATCAAGGCAGTAATATAGTCCTGCGAGGTTATTAATGTTTTACAAATAACCCTGTATATCGTTGATCATTATATTTATTGTATTGTCTGCTATTGTTGACAGTGAAGCGGTTTTGTGTGGATGCCTCCCCGCGCCGCTTGCACTCATATGAGTTTAAGTGGCATGAGTCCAAATTGAGCCTTGGCCTCCGGCAATGTTTGCCTCTAACTCTCTCTGTTCTCAGCCGTAGTTGCAATGAATCCCTTCTCACTTCATCCTCCCATCTTTCTTTTTTCATTATTATTTTAATTATTTCTCTTTTTCTTCCTTTTTCTCCTTTTTATATTTTCTCTTCATGTGCTTCAATATAACATATATGTAATTTGAAATCTATATGGTGGACCAGGTCTTGCACTAATAATCTGGTTACGCTGGAATAAACACATTATTATTATTATTATTATTATTAATCTGGAATGGACGACTACTTTAGCACAAAAAATGCTGAATTGGGTGGCGTAAGTGTAGGACCGATATGGGAGCAATTGCCCATAAAACGGCCTTGGGTGTGTGGTGGATCCTTCTTCACCGGTCTGTGTGTTGCGTATGTACGCGTAAAGTTTCTATGAGAAATATCTGTCAAATTTCATCATGTAAAAATTGACAAAATGTACAATGTTATCCCAATGACAATAATATTGTTGTGTGTCTGTCCGTCCGTCCTTCTGTATGCCTGTCTGTCTGTCCCCGTAACTCCGTGTAACGTTCGTAACTTTTTAATAGTAAATTTTTTTTTTCAAAAATTTCTAAAAAAAAAAAATTAGGAAAAATTTAGGAAAAAATATTTATCCAATTTTTTTTTTCTTTAATTTTTTTTCCAAAATTTCCCAAAAATTTTTTTTCCCAATTTTTTTGGAAGGTTTTTATCTTGCCCTCAATACCTTCTTCTTCTTGTGCCCCATCCCTTCCAAGGATGTTGGTTATCATAACTTTGTTTACTGTGGCCCGGAATGGCTCTAGAGACACTGGCCAAACCACCCTCTCAGGTTTTTCAGCAGTGATTTCTTCCCTCTTCCAGGGCCCTGACTTCCAGCGATTTTTCCCTGCATTATGAGATCTCATATTTCTCTGGATGTCTTATCACATGTCCGAGATATTGAAGCTTTCGGATTTTCATTGTTCTAATTAGGTACCAACTTATTTTTTTTTATCCACCTGAACCAAAACATCTTCATTTGTAACTCAGTCCATCCAGCATATTTTGAGAATTCTTCTGTAGACCTTGAATGCTTCAATTCGCATTATCGATTCTTCGGCAAGCATCCATGCATTAATTCCATAAAACAATATCAGATCATATAAGATATAAGATATAAGTCGTACGAGCTTGCTCAATGCGGCATTTGATTTCAACAGAAGGATCCTATCTCTCATTTATATTGCAACCCAAGAATACAATACTTTTACCTTTTTTAATTGACCTCAACACTTACCTCATATTATTAATATAAATTATGTTAGCATTGCCATCTTTGGTGAATATTTAGTTTTAAAAAGCAGTTCTCTGTTTTGTGTGAACCGCATGTACTGCCATCTGTTGATGGACATTTAATATTAAGGTGTTATAAAAGTTTTAGTCCATTTTGTGGTAAAATCTATGAAATAAATTAATCGTTTTAGATTTATAATTAAACTAGTTAACTTTGTTTACACCACTAAAATTTATTTGGTAATACCAACCGGTTTCGGAAACGATGTTCCTTCATCAGGGTATACTTAATACTAATTGAACTTTACAAAAATTTATAAACAATTATACTCAGTGTTAAGTGTCCAAATGGGGGTACTGAGTATGATAGTTTATAAATTTTTGTAAAGTTCAATTAGTATTAAGTATACCTTGACGAAGGAACGTCGTTTCCAAAACCGGTTGGTTTTACCAAATAAATTTTAGTGGTGTAAACAAAGTCATAACTTATAGTTTAATTATTTCATAATGAATAACCACAAAGTTATAGCAAAATACAACAGTATACGTTTTAGATTTCATTGTGAAGGATTTTTAGGTTTTGAGAAATAGAAAAAAAACAAATGCATCCAACACATTATATTTATTGTGTTAACATTCAAAGTTACAAAATATTACAACAATATACATAATAATATATGATGTAATTATGATTTAAACACAAATTTATGACAATGAGAAACATAACAATTCAAAGCATGAATATAAAATTTATTTGGTGCCACAAAAACATTTTCATATAATACGAAATGGGAATAATATTTAATCTAATTGATATCAAATATTGCACATATGCAGTTATTTATTTAAATTTATATAGATTTGTCTAAATATAAAAAATTGCTAGGAAGACTTGTATAGAAAGTTTTTTTTAATATCAGATATTATTTTTACTACTATAACCCCTGTGTACCTACCTCAAATTCCTTATTCTGTCAATTTCCTTACGAATTAGCTGGATTTGTGACCTTTTTGTTCTTCAGGTACATTTTCAAATAGAAATTAGAATTTTGAAAATTGAAAAACAGTAATATTTCAAACACAAATTTAATGTTGATAGTTAGAAATAGAAACATATCTTTAAATTTACACAGAAATGTTGGTAGCTACCTATAATCCTTTTGGTTAAAATTATAACAATATTAATATTAATCTATTTTATGCTATGCTACATTTTTCTAGTTTTATAGGAAGTACCTATAATAGTAATTGTCTTTTAGAATTATTTTAAAAATAAATTTAAATTCTATATTTACAATAAAAAATAATAAGATCTTTACAAAAATATACATTATCTTCATAATAATACAATAACTTATAGTAATAACTAAGGCCAAAGGAAGAAGTGTTGATAACATCTATATTTAAAAATAATAATTTAGAAGGAGGGACGAGACTAAATTTTAGAAACAAGAAATAGTATTTGTAATATTGTTATACTAATTTGTGATCATTGGATGACTTTTCGTCCTGCATAGGGCAAGCTCTTTCTCTTGAAATTCAAATATGGGATGGCACATCGCACATAAAAAATTGTTGCGAGTGATTCGGAGCAAACTTCATGTTGCTAGACACATGGTTGATGAACCATTGAATGTTCTTGAGAACGTCTTGCATAACTAAGGTTGACAGAACTATGAACAGAATATGATATGAGCGGTTGATACATCAATTGGTTTTGGCCGATGCTGTTGGCAATCGTTATTTGTTATGCAATAGGATAAAAGAATATGACTTTATACTTTCTAACCTGTTCTGAACCAATTTTGCTAATTAAATGAGAAAACAGAATATCTTTTATATTCAGATCTATACCACCATAAAGCAATAAAGAATACTTAAATATATTCACAATAACAATATTATGCTTGCTTCACTATACTACTACATACTTACTAATTTCTTCAAAAAGGTAACTTCTGTAATAATTATTATTGAAAGGGATGTGGTAAGAAAGCAAATTTTATAGACATAACTAGGGAATCCAATACTAGGATTCTGGCCAGTTCACTGTATGCATGAGTCCCAGGAATAATATATAGGTATGTATTATTCCAAAATTTTTGGGATTAGTATTTTGAATTGATTTCAGGGTATCATTGGATTCGATAATACATAACCAAATAATGAAACTCTGGATGCTTAAGGGATGTTATACATAATGATAAAATTGTTATATGTCAAGCAGGCATTTTAAATATGTTATTTTTTGTTCAAAGATTCACTAACTTTAATTAAATTAAATTAAAATCTTGCATAAATTGTGTTTGTTCATTTTGGCATTGTTTTTATGAATGTAACATTAATGAGCATTTTCTATTCCCCGAAAGAATAGCAGGATCATCAAAATTGAATCTAAAATCCTGGGATTGGATTCACTATAACTTATAAAATAGACTATGGATTGGACCAAATTCAAACAGAGGTGAATTATGTCTATATATATTCTATATGAAGGGTATAAAAATGAAGGCAGCAATATCCAAAAAAAAAAAAAAAGTTTTGAATGCAGTCACCAAGTGTGTAGGTATAACTAATTTAGAATGTACCTACTGAATTCAAGATTTCAAAATGGCTGCTTCACATTAAAGTGAGAGTTGATGTCGATTTTAGACTGAAACATCATAGCAAAGACAACAATATCCAATTATGTAAATAGCAAACACAGCAATATTTATATTTAAAAGTTTTACATTTATTTATGGACGTATATAAGTAAAATGAAAACTGAGGTGACAATTGTTTTTAAAAACTTATTTCCAATAAGATACAGATTTCATAAATTCCAATTTTTTTCTTTGAGAAATTTCCTTGTCTGTCTCTAAATCTGTCACTAAGATTTTTTAATTATCTATCTCAGAAACACCTCAGTGGGAAATGCTGCCTCTGCTTTTACACCCCTCATACAAGACAATTGTATATAAAGTTATGAAAATATTTTGCACTTACTAAATGTATTTAATAACAATAATTTTTTGAACTGGAAATTGATTAATGTTCCGGTTATCTTATTGAGGCAAGCATTTGAGTGAAATTTGTTGAGGTTCAAATAAATTACATCCTCCACAATTATTCAAAATGGATTTAATTGAAAACTGAATCAGAATAAAATCAATTGTCATAAAAACAGGTGTAAGTAAATTTTTAAAAAGTAATTAATCAGCTTTAAGAAACATTATATTTCAAACTTAAACATAGTTCGTGTCCATTACGGATAGCGAAATGGTTATAAAATTTGCTTATGCTTAAATATATACATAATTATTCTTGTTTTGTAGAGGATATATTTGGCTAAAATCGTTCTAAACAACAAAAAAAACATTCTCCGGCAAGATTTTATTTTATTGCAGACACCTTATACAAATATTAATTACATATGTGTAAATTTTTGAACATAATATCTTGTAATTATTGTTCCCCCTTTCTTGGTGGTTTTAAAAATACATAATCTAATAAATTATCATCAAATGAGTATATACTTTGTTATTTGAAAAACATGTTTAAATAATTTCAGTCGCATATTAAAATTGTCAAATACTTAATATGTACGCAGGTGTATTATGACGGGGATTAATCAGATTTGTGGGTGAAATATCGATAATAAGAGTTCACCCTTTGCATCCCCATTGCTTTTATCTAGATTACAAATATTGGTCACAAATGAAATCCCTTTAAGGGATTAAATATACGATTAATATTAATTTTGGTCACAATATAATACCATATTTTTGGCTAAATGTCATGGTGTTTTTTTTTTATATTGAATCCAAAACTCCTCCTGTGAGTTTTGTTGCGTATTCACTAAGAACCTGGAAATAAAAAGAAAAATTAATTAACAATTTAATTTAAATAAATAATACTGTTCTTACACACGTTCGTAGAATAATATGTCTTGTATCAGTGGCATAACCAAAAAAAAATTGGACCCCATTGCAAAATGAGAATAAGTGCTCCCTGTATACTGTATATAAGACATACATGTAGCAGTTACATCCGTGGAAATGTATTCATCGTCATTTAATAAATGAATTCTTTAACTTAAGATTTAATGTTCTTTTAAAGATGAAGCAAAGATTGAAGAGAATTAACTTAAATTAAAAAAGGAATATTTATCTAAACTACATACCTTATAAATAAATATGTATTGATCTTTAGTTTGGACTCCATTAGCCCTATCTCTTCTGATTTTATAAACAGTCTTTGGTACATCAACTGTCCTGGCCATCTCAAAATCTCGTATTCCGATATCACAAGCAATGACGGCTCCCGTCCTCCCGGTGCCCGGACTACAGTGGACCACCAGAGGTCCGCCACGCTTTTGGCTGCCATCGTTATAATTTAATGTTCCATTCTTTGCTACTCCATTTTTGGTCTTCTCACCCCTTTGAACGTTGTACACGTTGACCTCGCTGTCTTCATTCGAATTATTATCTTCCGGATCTATCGATATTTGTGTTTGATTAGTGGCCATCGATCCATTTTGAGTCACTAGTGAATCGTGACCATCTTCGTCGAATTCTTTCGCATTTTGCGACGCTTTAAGGTAGCTACGGGCCTCTATGAGGAATGCGATGATGGAATGGCATTCGTCTGGGACACCCTTTGCTGGCCAGAAGTACCACATGTGCGTAACTTCACGCCAGGTGCGAGTTGTGAGTGACTTGAGTTGCAGCTGCGATATGATATACTTGTCTCGTATTTCACGTTTCTTTACTGTGATCTTGTAATCACCGAATACCCTTCTGTTGTCCGATACTTCCGAAGGTGGAATGTATTCGAAGCATTTTTCCTGCAAGATTAATAAAATAAATAAGATTATGATGCACTTAATGATTTAAAATTAATTAAATGAGATTTTAAAATATTTAATGAAATTTTAATTAATGTGAACTTACCACTCCGTTTTCCATAAACTCCGTGAGCATCAGAATGACCCGAGAATTTTGTTCCCATATCATTCTCCAAAAGTCGTTGACAGTTGACGCCATGGGAGCTTGGCAGGCGATGTAATAATTCTTCAGATTCTTTGGACCCTGTAAAAAGTTTATCAATATAATAAATATATAAAGGTATATTACAATAATATTAATTTATATAACTAGGTATATCATTCCATTCCTAGGATATAAATGACGCACATGTGCCTAAATTTTGGAACAATTTTAAAATAGCTAAATTGTCTACAAAGCATCCTCCGATTTTTAGGACATATCGCGGATTAAAGATGGAACGTAATTTGCACCATTTTGGCATCATATATATAATATGTATCTCCATGTTCTTCTGTGTAATGAACCTACGGATATTTGAATAGAAACTGATTCATTTATACATTGGTGGGTCAACTTTACTAAGAAAAAATATTTTTGTGCGTATACAACCTATTTATTTGAAGGGACAATTTTCATTTAAAAAATAAACGCGTCCATTTCTATTATCAAAAAGATGAAATTTGACAGCTGCTGTAGGTACTATAAGATAATTATTCAAATTATAAAACTGTTCTGCGTGCGTCTTATATACCCGTTCTAGGACAGTCTCTCCGTCTTATGCACCCTTCAAAGACTAGATGTTAAATAAAACGTATTCAAAATCATCCAAAGTCACAAATGTTTCCCATATAAAGAGCTCATCTTAAAGATATAAAGAGATCATCTTTTGCAGAAATATCAAAGAGCATTCATATTTATTCAATTTCTTTATTACTGCCTTGCGGAAGTAAAGTTTCTATTTTCTGCAAATTGAAAACCACTCACCCTAACGTAATTTCCATTTATGTAATCGGAAGTTTCGTCCCCTGGTAGGAGTTTAAGGAACACTCTGGTCTCCGGAAGTGGAATGACATTAGAAAAACGATTCTTGCTTTCACATCCCGGAGGAACCTCATCAGTTCTCACTGTAATGACTGGAATCTCGTTGAATTCACTGACTATTGACTCCTGGTCCAGCGAGAAGTTGGCCAACGCAGCAAACTGCATCGGGTGAGATGTGGCTCCCTGAAAGATGATTATCAATATTATTGATGTTTCAAATATAAAAGTTTTTAATTAAATTTAGCGTTGTTTCATTAATGCAGTGGAAATTCATTATTAAAATAATTTAATTTAAACACTAAATTTTAATCCACTGTATATGTAATAATATTTAAGCCAAAGCGCTTTCAATGGAGAAACCCATCATCCTCAGAGGCAACATTGGAACTGACAATAAAAATTAAAACAAAATGGTCAAACAATATAATGTATGGGAAGGTGAGGGGGGTTGAAGGGGGGAGCGGGGTAATTATTAATATTACATTTACAACAGTAATTATTTTAGTAATGAAGGCGATGCAAGATTTGAATATTTATGAGGTTGTTTCCATTCTGCAAAACATAAGGACCACACTCCCTCCCTCCGATATATTCTCTATACAAATGTACATTTTTGACACCTCTGACATGAATTATGCATTTTAAGTCCATTGACAAAATATTGATGCAATCTCTTTTCCCCCATTTTACCTCTCTCCCTCTCCTGATATATTTAGAATATATTGGGAGAGAGAGTGGGGTAAAAGGGAGGAAGAGAGATGTCACCTGTATTTTGCAGAGGGTCCTAAAGAATATGCAAAATTTGCAGATTTTAGAGAATATTTCGGTAGGAAGGAGTGGGGTAAAGGGGGAGGGGAGATGATTAGATACAAATCTCAAATAAAATGGTTATCACCGGTTAAAATACAAATATTATAACATACGTACTGACATAATATAACAAACAAAGGTAATAAAAACTTGAAACTGATAAAAAATCAGAGCATATGACATCACCATTTGTGCCTAAAAGAATCTTCAACTTTAAAAAGATATTTACGAGGCTTAATTAGGTACTCATATGGTACCAAAATGAACCATAATACACAAGAAAAAATTCATGGAGAGCCTTTACCTAAAAAGGATACCTATTGTACATATTGCCCCTATAAGATAAAAAGAAAGGCAAGTGCATTGTGCACTCAGTGCTCAAAAGTAATATGCCGAGAGCATAATTTTGACATATACCAAATATTCATAAATGACTGAATGATCAATAAAAAAAATGACTGACTCATACATTGGTTAATTTTTGAAGAAGTTTATTGCTTTTGTTCAAATTATTATAATAAATAACATTAACTTAAAAAGTATTATATTTATTGTCATTTATGTATATGTAATTATAAAAATGATACTCGTTTGATTTGTGCACAAAAATTATAAGTAGGTAGGTACATGAAATTAACATTTTAAAACACACGTTAATTTTACGCATAATTATGCACATCAAAATAGGATAATTTTTATTTGGTTAATTTATCTATCTATTATCAACCTAATTGTCATAATGAAAATGAATATACCTTCAAATATAAATAACAAGCTTCTTACCGATTCATCATAAGCTGGATTGCCGTACGATCTCTTAGATGCCCGTCTGGCTTTGCGCCGTGTGGAGCCGTTAACTGAAACATTGTCCAGACTGTAGGAGTCCAGGGAAACAGGAGTACACCGTTGTCCGTAGCCACCTGCTGTCCTTCTTCCACGGGCTACGACCTTTAATGAATAATCAAGTGAAATTTATATAATTTTGGAAATTGTCTTTTATTCTGCAACAAAAATATTAACCTGTCCCATAATCTCTACAGGAAGATTAATTGTACGTCTCAGAAGACTCTGATTAAGAATGAACTCACCTACGTTAAGAATGCTTGGCGGTAACAATGTTGGTACCTGATAAAGACTTTATAATGCAGAGCCCTACACGCTGTATTATCACAACAAAGTGGTCCAATCAATCAATTGTTTCTTAGGTCTGTAATAGTTTTGTCCAGCAATCATTTTTTGGGGGAAATTAATAAGCAAGCGACCAAATTGGACAGTATTTTCTAGGTAAAATTTCAGCAGGGAGAAGTATTTTGCTGGCGGCCATTACCCATCAGTTGTGTTACATAAAAATTAATTTCATTTCATTGTTCGATCCTTCTTTAGAACTGCTAAGCTATCTATTGAACTCACAATAAGCCAAGAAAAAAAAACTCAAAAGGATTGATCTAACTTCACAACGCCTTTCATATTTTCATACAACTTTACAGCTATTTATTGCAAAAATGCCTTTAAACAATTCTTGGATTTTAATCTGCTAGCGTTTATAATTCGTTGGGAAACACTGCGCAGTATCAAATAATTCTTACCGACCTATTCTAAAAACTAATATTGCTAATTGTTAATTACCCAACCCTAAAAAATAGACGAGATGTGGATTTTTTTATGTGGAAGTTTTCATTTATGCCCTTGTAATTAATTAATTAATTTACATGCAAGACTTTTGCATTTTTAGATGTGACCTTTGGAAAGTAGTTGTGAATATACCTACCTACATGGTATAATTAATGTACTATGTTGAGTTAGGGGAATAGAGAATATAAATCAATATATATATATATATATATATAGTATTTATATATATATATATATAAAAGCAAAACCCGTGTTTCCCTATCCGCCAAGTTTTCTTCACAACCAGATACTACCACCCCCTGGTGGTTATGGAGGTAGATAGCCCTTGGTGTTACATTAAGAATGTGCGAGATTGGTGGGAGTGGCTGAGCGTGGGGGGGATTAGGTGACGAAAATGTGCTTTCTAGCACATTTTTTTGTAATGGGAAGGCCGCAAATGCTTCAGATTGTTCCAGAATGGGCCCGTCGACTGTGTCGGTGAGTCTAGGAGGTTCCGGAAAAATCTTCTCTAGAAAGTTCTGGAAGGAGAAGATTCTAGAAATTTCTATAAGGTTCTAAACTGAGTGGCGGAATGTGTCGGTGTGTCTAGAAGGTTCCTGTACATTCGATAAATTTCTTAAAATTTCTGGAAGGAGAATGTTCTAGAAGGTTCGCGAAAGTTCTATGACAATCCAAACAGTGTACTAAAAATCTACGCGTGCGAAGCCGCGCGGGCAGAGCTAGTGATTTATATATATAGTTTCTATGTAGGTATAATTTAACTTTTTAACTTTTCAATTTAACTTCTCAACACTCAATAGTTATATCGACGGTCCCTATGTATACTGTAGAATCTGTGAAAATTCGATTTTTGTTTTACTATCTTAGACCATTTTATTTACTCTATATTTTCTGATAGGTAATGTTTAAAAAAGTTAAATTTTCCTAGTTTTTTTTTAAACAAAAATTCAAATTTCTTAACGCTGTCAATATTTTTTGAGTGAATCGCTGAATTTTTTTGAAGTTGAATATTTTTTGAAAACAATAAAATAATTTTTGCAGATTCGACAGCAGGTATACATCAGGTATGTGCAGTGAGAACAAGAAGCATGACCTTTATTTAAACGTGTATTTGGAAAAAAATCTAAATTAAACATTTATCTGGCAGAATATTGAATGTGAATAAATGAAATATTAAAATCTGAATTATATGTTAACTATTGTGATAGGAGTATTATGAGATATATTTCTTATTTTGGTTTCTTTTCAAAATATGTGCTTAGGAAAAAGTCATGCTTCTTGTTCTCACTGCACGCCCCCGGTATGCATAGGGACTGTCTATATATCTAATAATGGCATATAAATCAAAATTTTGTTAAACATACATAGATTTTAGTATCCGACCTTCACAATGTCTGGGTGTTCTTAAAAGACCTGTTTATGTGATGTTGAAGCGACATGAATGTCAAACATATTTATATCATTATGTGACCGGCCATAAAAATTTTAATTTTGAAGAAAATATAAGTTTTAATGGATATTATATAAAATAAGTACCTACTAATATTATTTTAAAAGATAATCAATTTGTTTCACACACATCTTCTAAGTTCTTCAATCAAAGAGTTTAAATTTTAAGTTAAAGCAAATATTTTCATCACAATGTTAGAAATATCAACATTTGACGGATGTCTTTATGTTTTACTTTACTGTTTTTGAGTTTTGGGGCGACAATGACGAAAGTACCAATATTGTTATTTTCTGAATAGGTCCTAATTATTTCTAGGCAGTGATAAAAGTCTAAAATTTCTCTCATGTAAGTGCTAGTTGAATATAACTGAATATATAACCAAAGCGATTTTATTTTTTAATTAAATGTACCAGCACATATCTATATAAGATATGTAGGTATACATTTTTGAATAAAACTGAAGGACATATTTTAAGCAGCAAACATAATCTCAGCCTGGTTATGCTAATCATATCAAGTTCTGTAAGACGAACCTAAAAAATTCAGACCAAGAATGTTCACTGGGAACCTTATCTAAATGTCTTATTGTGGTTACAGAATAAAGACAATGGATGCCTGTCTCATATGTGTTAACCCATGGAAGGTTGTGGTATTTGTTGAATAATTATTTACCAAAAGATTTACAGAAATTGTTAATAGTATTCATAATATAATAGAAATACATAAGTTGCCATAAAGAATGTATATAAGAATATAGGTATATGTAATTAGGATAGTATGTAAGTCTAAAAAACTGGTGAAACAGAGAATATCTCATATTTTAATTAAGATAAATTATAGAAGTCTTACAGAGACAAAGATGTCAATGAGAAATATGTGTGGAAGTCTTTTTATACGATGTCCCAAGGCTTATAACCTGTATGAGTTGGCTAAAGTGATCACTTTATACGATGCAACATTCACCAATTCCATCGTAAGAACATCCATACATTACCAAATTTTCAAAAGTTCTATATGTATATGTTCATATCTGAGAATCTTTCGTTTATTTGAATGGACTATGCTAAAAACATCTGTAGTCTTTTCTCATGAACTATAGTATACATAGATTTTCGCAGCTGGTATGAATGTGTGTGTGTGTGTGTGATAATACTCACTAATAATGTGAGACTTTGATAATTTATCTTAATTAATTAGTCATCCCTCTGGGGACAAAATCCAGTAACTGTGTTCTTAGAACATACTCAGGTACATATAAAAATATTATCTCATATTTGGTTAAGGTTTCTCATAGAATACCGGCAATTATCAAGCAATATATCAAATGAGAGGGACAGTGTCTATTATTTTGTCTAATTTAACATAACTGATGTGCAATTTTGTGTGTTTTATGTCATTTTCATAATTAAGGAATTCATTAACCATCATTCAAGTGGTAATACATATATCTTTTAGCAGGGCTTGTATAATGAACATTCTTCATGCATTATTTTCATTTGAAATGAAGTAACCCTAATTAATATACATATTAATCCATTTAAAACATGGTTTAAAATTGATAGTAAAAACCTTTTAAACATTAGGTAAAATTGTTTCATTCATTCTTTAAGTAAAGGACTATGATTCTCACTCCTTTAATATAAATCAGATCAGGTGCATTATTGAAAAACTGATATTTTTAAGTGTCAACAGCATCCTAAAGGTTAAAAAATGAAACAAACCTTGGTATGTTTTCATAAAGCAGAACCCAAGATTATTGTTATTATAAAATAAGAAATGTTATTATGTAACCTACTCCTAATAATAACATTTCTCACAGAAAATATTCCAAAAAATAGAGTTTACAGCACTCAACTTTTCAGTTGTTCCATTTGCAAACCAATAGGTTTTTTTTTATTCCATTTAATTTCAGTAAAATAAATATAGTGTAAATAAACTTAAATGTTAGAAAACAAAAAAGTATTTATTTAAATAAAATACAAAATCATTAATAAATTATATTTTTATGGGATTTTGAATAATAAAGGTAATGTGATACAAAATGTGCATCCCTTAACAGTATATGCCGCAAGAAGCAGGTAGATTTAAACTGTGTGCAAAGGATAGGATAATTTCTTTTTTTACTAACTTGTATTAACAGATTCACGAATGTAATTTTTATTTAACAATTGTTTTTAGCGTTTTGAAACTTTGAAACAAGACTGCGGATCAGGCTGGCTAATGAAATTAGATGAGATTTTTTATAAAAGTTTTGATAAAAACTTGATAGGAACTACGGGATTCATTATGTCTACAAAATCCCTTTTATACCTACAATATTTATGTCAACCCTCTTCTTATACAATAAAGTATCATAACTTAAAAAGAGGCTATTTTTAGATGCTCTAGTATTTCTTACGTGTTTGATACACTTTTAAGTGGCAAAAAAATAGTCGTAGTTTTATGTTTAATTATTTTGTGTTCAATAGAATAAAATATATTTTATAAAAAACCTGTGAAAAATTATGCGAAATAATAGTATCGACTTGCCTCGTGTGACCATGGGACATATGCCGCACACAGATTGTGTATCACACTCTAATTATATAAAGTTTTAATTCCAGAAATCTACGGACTTTATGACAGACAGACGGACAGACAGCAAAATTATTTTATTTGATTCTGTAATTTAAAATTTATTTACATATATATATATATATATATATTTTACGCAGGAAGCATCTCCTGGTCACGATCAAAGAAAATACATTAAAATTCACAAGAAGTTACATTGTGCAATATTATTTCTTTTAAAATCTACCCAAAAACATGTGATAATTTTCTTATTTTATATTGTTTGTCGATCACAAGTTAAAATACACTTTGTAGAATGGTCAGAAATGATATTTTGTAATATTTTTTCTAATAAAATAGGAAAAAGAATTAATATTTTCTTTGCCAACATTAAAAAGCATTATGTTATTCAATGATGGAGAGATTTTTTCAGTTTTTATCAAAAATGATTTATCACAATGAAAGTGTAAGTGTGTTGGTGTTCAAGGAATTGTTTATCAAAAGATTAATAGAATAAACAATCCCAGCATTGAAATATTATTTCTCTCTTAGGACAAGGGATCCCTGTTTGAATTAACTGCCAAAAGCAATAAGACACCTGCAGCAGGATGTTCATACTGAATACCTATAATAATATTTTGGCATCACTATTTTTATTTATTAACTACTTTATTTTAATTACTTTAAACATTTTACATTCAAACAATTCTTACTTTTATTAATGTGTTTTCAGCCATATTTTCATAGGTTTATTTCCAAATACCATGATGAAAATGAAAGCATAAAATGTCTTGTGAATGTTATTCAAATAAGTTTTATTCCAAATGCCCAAAAAATCAAGAATGTTCTTAGGTTTTCAGTCTTTCAGAATCTTTTGGTTTGTGTTTCATGGGGTGTATACACATGTCGATGGTCCCTGCAATAGGATCCAAAACGTCGGCCAGAAAAGTCGTCAAAATACGGCGTAATACCCCAAAAAACACAAACCAAAAAATAACAAAGAATCAGATTGCAGTTTGGTACCAACTAGTAGAATTCTAGTTAAGAATAAAAATAATAAATAAATAAATTCACTTTTGTCAATATTATTGTCTTTTGTACTGAAGGAAAGATACTGGAGAATATTAAAGAATATTTATAGAAGTTCTTAAGTTGATGAAGAAGAACCCAGGGAATTGATTGAAATATGCATTGGGATGAGTAGCCTTTGGAAAGCTTAGGCCCAGTTGTTTCAAGTTCGATCAAAGTAAGCGGTCGATTAAAGCATAGATTTTTACGAAAACAGATCGTCTGATTGGTAGAGAATGTTAAAATCTATGCTTTAAAAGAACGCTTACTTTAATCCAACTTGAAACAACCGGCCCCTAATAACATACAAACCGAAAAACAAGAAAATTCTTCAGTCTCCGGACATGTGTAACTTATCAGTGTATTCTTCCCGCACTGATGTACAGAGTGCAGACATGGTAGATTGTAATAAACTGACTGTTAGATAAATACTGTTTCTCTAACAGTCAGTCTATTGGATTGTTAGAGAGAAATAAACCGACTGAGAACTGAATCTGAGAGAGAGAAATACAAGCGGATAAACAAAAAAGTTTTGCTGCAAAGAAAAAAGCTAAGCTTGCTAAGCTGACATAAGACTATGCCGGTTGTATAGCGAGGCTTATGGTCGAGAGATGCACCAAGAGAATCCTGCAGTGACATCCATGGCTGGGCAGTAGAAGCGTAGATTGGCCATACAGGCGATGGCCTGTCATTCTGACATTGAATGGAAGAGAACTGCACAAGACAAATGGGCGGCAAAGTTTAAGAGAGTCTCGTACTCAGAGAGAGACGCAAAGCAACTGATGAAGAGGAATAAGAAGAAAAAAATGGCGTATTAACGCCATTTTTATTATAAGTTGTATTGTTTATATGTTTTCTTTTCTTTGTTTTGGTTTTGTTACTACTGTTCTAATCTGATGCAAATTTTCTTGTTTTTTTTAATTCTTTATTTACCACCTTATGTATTTTATTTTATATTTTCATTGAATGTTTTTAGTTTTCTAATAAAGAGTTTAAACTGGAGGGAGAAGAACAGTGAGTGTTTGTGTGAGTGCAACGTATGAGTAGGATCGATATGGGAGCTTTCGCTCATAAGACGGTTCTGAGAATGCGATGGGTGTCCATTCACTGATATTATAAATATTTATTTATAAGTATTTAGAAAGTTTTATTTATTATTTATTTTGTGCTCGAGATATCTGACAAGATACAACGAATATTGGAGGATTGACCTGTTAGAAGCCTCAACAAGCGTAGAGTGTGCATGAGCCACGTTCATACATCTTCTGATGATGACACCTCAGAAGATCTATGAATGTGGCTGAAGCAAAAGTGGTGTGCCAAGATGGAAGAATGCGGATCTGATTACCCCTGTGGTGAAACGGCAAGATTACGGTTAATTAGTTAATTAGTTTTACACACAAACAATACCTAATTTGAGATTGATAATTTAGAAAAGGTTTTGTTGTATTTCAAGCAAGAGGCTGAATGTTTATGTAAATCAATATAAAATAGTTGATTTTACAAATCCATAAAAAATATTTTGAAGTCATCATCGGGTCTATTGTCAGAGACTCGTACAACAAAACAAAAAGTGAATATGTCAATAGGTATATTGTACATATTTAAAGTCGCAGGTAGTATTTTAAACACCCTCATTTAAGCTTGCCTCACAACAGTCCTCTGTGAAAACAAATAGCCGTTGGACTCTGCAATGTATAAAGAACACTTCCATAAGGCAGACCCTTCAGTTCATGAAAATTCTGTGACAGGACGCATCTTCTTAGCTATTCTTCTTGTGCTTATTACTTTAAAGTAAATGAAAAGTTTTAAAAATCCATCCAAATCTAGTTAAAGTGAGGATACATATTCGTGAGTATTTTTTTTAAATAGCTATATTTACAAGGCTTCAAAGTTTATTCATCAGAATAGGAAAACTTATGTGGCACTAATAAAATATTAATGATTTTGTGGATTGCATGTTGAATAACTAGAATAATAATTATTTCTAAAATTCTAAGTAGAGATAGACAGGTGATAGAGAGCCATTTTCTTTGATCCTAACCTCATCCACATTCACACATCTTCTTATGTATGCTCATCGATCATCACTTCTAACAATACTATCTTCCAGTATCCAGTTTACTTGATCATACCAAGTCTTTCATCTCTCCTCACTCATTTGTTGCAGTCAACCAACCAAGCAACCCTTTCTTTTGTCCACTGTTCTAACATTTTAGATCCTAATTTGTATTCTATCACAAATGGATTTTTTACATAAGTGATCACATTTTCACCGCTCCATTCTTCAGACTTCCACACTTCATTATTGGTACTGGACTTTATTTTGTATCGCTAGTCATGTCTCAGTTGTCAACTTTCCGTTAGGAATTACTGCATTCAAAGCACCATTCAATTTATTCCCTGCAGTCATTCTATAAAATTCTAAGAAATGAATACTGATTCCACAGGCGGGATAATTACTTCAGAAATCATATTATTGGATTTTGATCGAGGAAAACGGATAAAAAATATTAAATAATGATAAAAATCATTTTGGGTGCGGTATGGAGCTCTTTCAATTGTGGTTAAGAACGTAACTATGTATTTAATATGAAAATTAATTTTGTTTCAGGATCATCAAAATTGTGATACTGAAATATCTACAGAATTGCCTCTCAACTTTTATTGCAAAATACAGACAATTGACCAAGTTTAAATATTTAAAGTAATTAATAAAATATTATGCTTGGTTAATTGTAGTATTATGCGACAAATATCATTGTCATCATCACAGTAGCAAAACATAAAATATTTTTTTTATGTTTATAGTTTTAGCTTTGTGGTTGGATATAATTTATTACTTTGTACAAAGTTTATTAGTTTTTTTGAAAATAAAATTATCTTTACTTTTCATTTATAAGAATAGTATGTTCATATACCGCCAGCGTTTCAATAAAATAAAAAGTTTTCTCCGTGAAATTGATTTGTGTAATTTTATGGTGACGTCAACAATAAAATGTGAATTTATTGTTAAATAAAATAAAAAATTTACCTAGATAAATATTTCAAAATAAAGTATGGCTGAAGCAACATACAGAGATAAAATTAATGTCATTATGTATGTGATTAAATTCTTGTGGTTCGTCAAAACTTCACAGAACTTCCTATGATGAAGCGCCAGAGATCGAATGCACGATATTTTCAGTGTAAAGGGCATAAATATTGTAATTTAATGAATATTATGCTCATTACATTGAAGATATCTTGACTTCATATTCTGCAATGCAGACAATGATGAAGATTGGTAAGTTTTATCTGTCCATAATCATGTTTGATCAAAAATGTTCTTAGGTTTTAAACGACTTAATTTCATTGACAATGCATTCTTACATGCATTTGGGGTCACACATAGGGAATGCAATCCCGAGTCGGGATACCTCGAGATTAGAATTTCCAATCCCGCGGGATCCCTACGGATCGGGATCCCGAATACATTTGTGTTTTTTTTGTTTTTGAGCTGAATAGCAATTAACGACAACGCCTTGCATTTTCATATCAGCATTTTTAATAAAATGTTCATTATTAATCATCGCATTAAAGTTTTTGTAGACGTTTTTCCAAGCAGTCAATGCAGTAGATTTAGTAGTAGTTTTTATTACCATATTAGGTTGATGAAATATTTTTCAAAGCTATTTTCATTATTTGAATGTGACATGAACATAAGTTTTACGTATTTACTAAAAGCTCTATAGACATACACAATTAAACATACAAAACCTAAAAAATGTTGATCAATCCCGATAATCTCGTCCGATTTTTCAGTTCGAGATTGATCTCGTAAAATGCCTCGAGATCTCGCGAGATCGGGATTGCATTCCCTAGTCACACATATACACAAAAAAATGCATTTATCAGATGTTCGGGCAAGTACCTACTTCCTGGTACTATTCTAAAATTATTTAAAAATGCTAGAAAACAAAAGCTAGTTGTTATTCTGTAAAATAATGTTTTAATAATTGTTATTTTATAAAAGATTTATGATGAAAACTTTGTTTTTATGGGTTAATTTTTTTCAGATATACGTTAGAGATTTCAGAGAAATTTCCTTGAGTGGTGACAGTCTTTTTTGTATTTATCTTGGTAACACCTAAGTGGGATATTGCTGCTTTTGCAAATGAAGCTGGTCCAAAGGTGAAGTTAAAAGGAATACGCAGAAAATCATGTAAATTAAAATATGGGAAATAAATACCAGTGAAAAAGTTGTTCTTGCCTGGCGAAAGATGAAGCTGACGTTATTGGATATGCCAAAAACAAGACCATTAGTTGTGGAAACTTCATGATATTAATATTTTTGATACACCAAACCTTTTTTTCTATGGTAGATACGTTCCAATGAAGTTATATAATATTATACCAAGAAAAAACCATAAGATGATAAATATAAGGTGTTCTAAAAAATCAAAAGAAATGCAAAATAAAGAAAATCCAATAAATAAATTCTACAAAACTTATTTTTACATTTACATTTTAATTAAGAAAAAAAAGTTGGCAACACAAACAAAACAAAAAAAGCGCAAAATATGTGAAAAGCAAGTTTAATGTATGCTTTGATCATGCTATGTTATTTCATTTTTTTTTTAAAAAGTCTTGTTCATTTTGTGCAAGATATGTGTGTTGATATTATGTTTTTGTAATCTTTATTTTTAAGTGCTATGTCAATTTATGTATAACCCTTTACACCTGGATTGATACGATCATGCGTTCACATAAAAAAATATTTCCCGCTAACTAAACCGTTTTTCGGGTTCAAACCGGCCTGCAATGATCGTGCGTACACGCGCAGTGTAAATCTCATCGCTAATTTATAACAGGTGCCCACGTTTATGACCATCTGAACAAAAATTGTTTTCATCATTTTCATCATGGGCGAATATTGCAAATATTTAAATTTCTCTTTGTTCCTAATAATAAATTAATTTTGGGAAACGTGTTTGAATAAATAATAGTGCAAATAAGTATTCATTCATTTTTGTGGACGACCTTGTTATTTCAAAATCACATAAAAAAAATGTTGGATTTGTGTCTATTTTTGATGGTTAGGGGCCGGTTGTTTGATCAGTTGTAGTAGTTACGAAAAAAACATAGGCTTTTAGCAAAAACAAGTTGTTTGATCGGTGGCAAACTCAAATATCTATGCATTTCGCTTAACTATTACTACTGATCAAAAAACCGGCTCAGAATGCTAAAAAAATTATCATCAACTTAAACTACCTAGGTACTATGTAAAATTAAAGATTTGGTATATAGGTTATATTACGATCTTTAGACATATTTAGATATTGAAACAAAATTAATATTTTATACGAATATAGATTGTAGAGATACAATTCTCAATGTCACTGGAGTCATATCACAGCATCTTCAGGAGATATGATATAACTGTGATATGATTCCGGAGAAACATTGAGAATCGAATCTCTACAAATACATACAGTTTGTATAACATATTAGTATTATTTCAGTACTTAAGTACTATGTAAAAACAATAATGCATCTTTATCAAATAATAAAAAATGATTAAGATATTTTACTTTAAAAAATATTTACCAGTAATCCGATGAGAAGGAGAAGTGCAATAATTCCTATTGCGCTGATTGTGATAGCTGCTATTGCTCCTGTCCCATCGACGGTATCAAACTTCTCGTCTTCACCGAACACTGTCGTTGTCTGTCCCGGTAAACTCTCTGCGGCACCTGGCAAGATTTCAGTCATGTTGGATTTTATAACCTCTATGTTTGTTTCTCCCGGGGTGCTAAGATCCGGTTGGTTGTCATTCTTTACAATAGTAGGGACATCATTATCAGAGCTGTTAAATTCTGTATCGATCTCTGCACTCTCGTTTTCAACCGTTTTGTTGATTTTGCTCTGGACTTCACGACCATCTAAAACTTTTGTATCAGTGCTTGGATCTGGTGTATCTACCCAATCATCCGGATTCTGATCTGAAGAGTTAATAGTGTTAGTTGTTTTGTCTTCATCATCTATTATGATTTTGTGTTTACCTTCTCGGTTTTCTGAAGGAGTTTGTGTTGTTATGGAAACTGTGGTGCTTTCTGTATTTGGAATTGTTCTCATAGTCGAACTTTCAGTGTCCTCACCACTGGTTGTACGTGAAAAAGAGGTTGTAGTTATATCGTCGATGTTAGCTCTAGTAGAGCCATAGTACATTGTGGACGCTGCTTCAATGTCTTGAGTGGTGTTCTTAATTTCTGCTGTTGTGATGTCAAAAACATTAGAAAATTCTGTAGGTTGTTTGGATGGTGTAGGCGATGTAAGGACTGCAGGAATGTTTGAATAGAATGTACTGAAACTGAAATCATCTAGGCCGTCATCATCGGTTGTCGTGGATCCCTTTGTATTTACTTCAGTGCCTGAATAAGGTATAGTCGTACTATCTACATTTTTCAATACAATTTTTTCATCCAAATTACTATTAGTTGTTGAAAGTGTTGAAAGCTCCTGATCACCTGAAGTCCCATCTGCATATTTTGTCGAAGCCCTTTCAGAAATATCAACATCAAGTGATGTGACATTTTGCAAAGGCAGAATGGTATTTGAATCATCTGTGGTTGTGAATGTTTCCAATGTTGATATCATAGTATCAGAATCCATTACATTAGTTGATGTAAGAGGTTTTGAGGTCTTTACGTCTTTAAGAGACACTACATTATTTATTGTTGTACTTGCTTCTGTTGTAGTGTACAAAAATGTTGTAGAATCATCGCGGGGTTCCTCTGATGGGAATGTAAATAATTCTGCTAATGGTATATTCTGTAAAGTTGTCGAGTCAATGTTGCCGCTAATAGTAGAAGATATAATTTTATTGTTATTTGCTCTTTCCGATGTCAAAGTATCTACTGTTTCAATAGTAAAGTCTTCAACACTATCATTGTTTGAAACATCAACGCTTGAAGGACCATAGTAGTCGTCATCGGACATGAAGTCAGCAGAGGTAGAGTCAGGAATTTCTTCATAAGCGGGTGTTGTAATGGCACTTGGCAATTTGGTGATAGATTCAAAAGCTGAATAACTATGCTCGCTGTCAGGTACCACTTCTTTTTCTCGATTCTCAGGTTTAGGAGTTTCCCGTGATCTATTAAAGCCTTCATTGGATGCGGATATACTATTACTGGGACTAGTAACTTGAATATTCAATTTGTTGTCTTCAATCGCTGCCGATGAAGTATTATCGGAAGGAATTGATGATATTTTTGATGTGGAAGCAGTTGAAAACTTTTCAAAGACAGGTTGTGTGTTGGTTGCCATAGAATTTGATTCTGTAAAATAAATTTTCATTCAATGATCCATTTATAATAATTCTCATCTATTTTCTACTTTGTTGCAAAATATGGTTACATGGGTTTTTAATACAAACACATAAAGCCCTCAGTTAATGATAATTTGATTTGCATTGATTCACAATAACGATGGTTAATATGACCTTATTTTTGCAATATTTTCTTAGTTTAGATATGAGGATAGCTGGAACATAACTAATTGACTTGTCATTATATGTTAATTTTTCCTCCAAAGACAGATCTCTGGCAAAAATTGAAGGCTACTTGTATACATATATAACTTTTTTGTTGCTTGCTTCACTTCTTAAAATTGATTTGCCACAATACGAAAAGGAAATCAAAAAGTAAATCAGCTATAAGAAATATTATATTTATTTTTATCAAACAAAAATGAATGTCAACAGAGAGCCTAAAAATATGATAAAGACAAGAAAGTCATCAATCAATCCATAACCTTAATTTACATGAAAAAATTAACTGCAAATACAATGGCCAAATAATTAAAATATGTATTTAAATTGACAGTTATTTTATTGTTGTATAAATTACATATTTTTATTCCCTCTATGAATTTTGGTTGGTACTTAATTAAAGTACGAAAATACTTATTTAATGTATTGATTTATAATATTCCATTCCAGGTCTGCTTTTATTTATCGAAATGTTATGATTGCATTATTTTGTCTGTTCGACTGTAGAACCACTAGAAATTCTGAGATTATCTAACAATCCAGTAGGTTATATAAAAATATTGTAAGTGGTGATTATGATTATCAATGTGGTAGGAACTTTTAAATTATTATTGTTATGTAGTATCATTACACTATTGCTACAGTTTAATATATGAGTATGTATAATAATAGTTTAATATATTTAATACGCAAATCAACAACATACCCAAAGGTTTATCCAACTTTTGAAGGTCATCTTCAGTTTTGATCACGTTATCAACTTGTAGAGGCGCTGAAGGCTCTGAGGAGTTGGACAAATTTTGCTTTTTGAAAACCGGCGTGTCGCGCAGGGTGATGAGAGCCCAGGCAGTCGGAGGAATAGTAAATTGGGACGTCAGGTCACTTTCATTTTTGCTGGAATTCTTAGTGTCGTGATCTAACATGACTGAGCCTCTCTTGCGGAGAGTGGGAATAGTGTTGTCACTTTCTGACTTTGTGTGATCTACAAACTTTGAAGGACTGTTAGTTTCTTGCAACACAGGATCGATATTTGAAGCCACTGTTGTAAGCGTGGTTCGCCTTCTGGTGAACGGGAACATTTTAACAATTTCAGGAGGTTTCAGGGTGGACATATCCTCTGTTTTATTTATCGAAGCTGTTGTATTCTGTTGATTACGATTAGTTTTTAAAGATATTCTTATTCTAGGCTTTGGTGTTGTGTGTGCTCTCATTCTTATAGTAGCTAGAAACTCCTTTCTGGTCCCGTTTGTTTTGAAATGATCGATGCGTCTGGAAAGAGCGGGTTCTTCTCTCGTTACTTTATTGTCAGCGGAGGCAAACTTCACAATCCTGTTTGTTGCTGATGAGGAAGGAGTTGTGATCTCATTTTGCTGCGCTATCTCACTTTCGGTAGGGGCTGTCACGGTCGTGGACGTTACGTCATATTTTTCAGTTGATATCATTGACATTTCATAGAATATTTTAGTCCCATTTGAGCCCGTGAAATCTATATGCGTTTTGGAAGGATTTTTTGAATCATTCAAAATCAATTCCTTAGTATTTTGGTATGTAATTTTTGTATTGTTATTGGCAGGTTGTGCTAACAGTTCTTCAAAATTAACATTGCCAACCTCCGTTTCTGATGTGTCCGGTGCTGTTGATTTATCATCATTTGCGTAGTCGGCGTCTGCCAAGTTTTGTATAATGCTGTCTGATACTTCTTTAAATCGTCTGTCGAAAAAATCTATGTGTGGTATTTTTGAAGTTTTTGATGGTTTTGAAGTTCGGTAATTGTTGTCTGCGGGCGGGACAAAAGATCCCGATCCAACACTAACAAAGTAATCGGAAACATTTTCAGGTACGATAAAGTGCTCAACCTCGGGAGACACAGATTGCGAGTAAACATTATTTATGTCATGGAATTCGTCTGAAGTGTATTTGTCTATGTTAAAGCTAAAATCTAAAGATTTACTACTCTCTGATCTGTTAACAGGCTTTTGTTGTTTAGTTGTTGACTCTATACTATTTTGCCTTTCTCTCTTTGTGTCAATTGGTTTATTTGTAGTCGTTCTTCCTTTATCCTTTGACACCACTGGAAGCCTTGTAGTTTTATAATTGTCTTTTAATAACACTGGAACTCTTGTGGTTGTTTTAAACTTATTCTTCAATAAGATTGGAAGCCGTGTTGTTGTTGTCACATTAACGCTAGATTTTTCTGATGCATCTTCTCTTAAATTTGTGATATTCCTTCTCATATAAGGAATTTTAGGTTTAAACGGCGTTCTTGTTGTAAAATACTTCACAGAACCTCTGAACGAAATTTTACTCCCACTCGGAGTCGTTGACACAACAGTCTGAGAGTCTGAGTCGTTATTTCTAACTGTTGTTATATTATATACTATACTAGGTGTAGGAGTTACATATTGCGTTATATTAGGAGAATTTTTTCTTTGGAATTTCCATATTGTGCTGTTTCTAGGCGTGAAACGGAATGAGCTATTTGTTTTAGTTTGTGGTCGTATAAATAGTGTCGATGTTTCAAAGTCAGTTCCGTTTTGTTCATTACTTGTTTCAAGCTCGTTGATATTTTGATTTGGATATCCGTTGCATATTTCCAAAAATATGCAGACAACCACGAAGACTGCAGCACCTGGAAAATATTTAAACTGTTATCAAATATGACATTTACTACTACATAAACATTATATATGGGGTATAAAAACAAAGGCAAGAATATCCAAAATTTTTTTTTAAATGTTTTGAATGCAGTCACTGAGGAGTATTACTTTAAAATGTACTGAATTATAGATTTTATATATCTATTTCTTCCAAAATCATGTTTCTAATAAATTTATAGGCTATGTTTCCTATAAAATCTCGAATTTAGTACATTATAAATTAGTAATCCTTGATGACTGCATTAAATTTTTTTTGGATATTGCTGCCACATATAGACTCACTGTTAAACACCCATGTATTAAAATTGTATAAATATCTTAACTTAACCCTAGAAAGCTAACCTCCGTCGAATCGATGGGCATCGTAAAGAAAAATACCAGTCTCTGTTAAACGGTGAATCTGAATGTTTTGTCTTAGCTAGCCAACTCGTTCACCAGTGAGATCGCAGCAGTGGCACACCCATCGGGCAGATAAGTGTTATAGTTTTCAAGATACTTGAGATTTGCCCGTTGTTTCAACGGATGGCTAGCTTTACCGTTAGTTTTTTGTTTGAGCGTGTGTGTATATTTTTGACGTAAGTTGTGTTTGTTATAGATTTTTACCATATCTTCATTAAATAACGATGCGATATCGAAGTTGGTAAACCATGAGTATTCCGAAGACCAAGATGATGCGTCCACCAGTGAGACAGAAAACTTTGTGCTGGAAGACGATATCCAAAGTGACGAAAATTATGAGCGATCTAATTCCGAAGAAAGTACAAATGAGTACACCTCGAGACTTATCCCCAACTGTAGGATAATTTCTTACAAGAAACTCCAGTACTCTTCCAGATTCCTCACAGAACAGCATCATTCAACTGCCTCAAGGGAACATACAAGGTAAAAACCGATTTGTTTAGTCTACCATCGAACTAGAAATTAATTTCACGCAAAGAATTTATGAAAACACTACATTTTCGACTTGTGGAGCCTTGAATAAAGGCAAGATTAGTTAAAACAACAATGCCTACGCCAAAATGAAACATAAAATCAGGAGCGTTCTTTCAGCGCAACTGTCCATTAGTCAAGACCAGCAATCATCAGGCCAAGCTTTTTTTCAAAGATCGGAAATGAAGAAGAGCTATCAACTTCCTTGAAACAAGAAGATCATAAAAGAAAAATGTGCGGCAAATGCCACTGCAAGAAAAAGCGTATGACTAAAATTATTTGTGCCAAATGTAAGGTAGCGATATGCGATGAACATTAGATTGATTTTTGTACCACATGCTCTAAATATAAATAACTTTTTTTATATTATAATTCCTTTTTTATATAATCTTATGTGCCATAAAATGCTAAAACATAGAACGTTATATTACTTTTTCTAGTTGATTTCGCATGTTAAAATTTATGAAAAATTTTTTCTTCAGAAGTTTTAGAAATTTTACTGTAGTTCTTAAATAAATAGGTAAAGTTTAATTTATAAGATGTATTTTTATTGAAAAATCTTTTAATTAATGATAATGTAAAATATTACGTGCATAAAGTTTACATAATTTACAAAAAAAGTACTTCTTCATGTACCCATCGTTTCGACGGATGGTTAGCTTTAATGGGGTATGCCCAAATGTTAGCTATCTAGGGTTAAGAGAGTACTGTACCAGTCTGAAGATGGCCATGATAAACTAAGAGCGGTACAGTAAAAAACAATAAATAGTGGAATAAAGTTTAAGAGTATTTTAATTAAATCATCTATTGATTGTTTTAATGAAAATAATTGACTCATTTACCTGATTTTATTCTTACAGGTGATTCCATTTTCACATCCTCCCTGGATCAGTGCAGCTTTTCTCTTTTCTCCTCTCAATCAGACACTGAAAGTAATAAAAAATACATTTTAATACTTAAACGAAGATTAATGATGTAAAATGAGATAGATATGCAGGTAATTATTTTTTAAACACGGTGCTGTAAACATAAAATAATGGGGCATAACTAATGGATTGGCCGAGGATGATGAATTCCAAGGCCTCCACCATCACATGACATTACTGCATTTAAACATTATTTAAAAAGCATAGTCTACAAAAAAATATATGTATCTACAAAATAAGTATTGATAAATAGGATTAAGATGCCTTTGATGAAGCAAGACTTGTTGGTCATCATGATCCAAAGAACATAATTTCAAACACATAATTTATGTAAATATACATATATGTAGGTATATATCTTTATCTTACAAATGCATATTTTGATAATGGAGCATTTAAGACAAAAAAAAATTACAGAGATTTATATAGTACATTTATTTAAAATGATACATTTTTTTAGATCACCTAATCAAACATTTTTGGGTGTTTTATTTTTGTCGAGTTTACATTTTTTTAATTTTAACCTCTCATTTCTTAGATGTATCCACATATGTACATTATTTTTATGTTAAGGGTTTTTTCCTTTATCTCTTTATAACTATTCCTTTCCAATAGCTCCACTCTCAAAACCCCACGCACGTTACCACTTACCACCCGATGTGGCCTTGGCTTTGGGTTTTTAAAATAGCCATGGAGTTTGCACACTGTAAAAATACTGGTATAAATAAATATATATGAAGATGTTAGGAAAAAAGTAAGGCTGATATTATAGCTAGACCGCATTCAAAAGAATGTGCGCAAAAAATATGTGTGTTGTTACGTTGAAAAAAATAAACACAAAATAAGTTTTCCTAGTAAGTAAGTAACCTTTTTTAACTAAAAAATATAGGTATATTTATTTGGAATATCATATTGAGGCTTGTAATACGGGCTTGCCAGGCAACTTTCCCCCGCTTTCTTCTTACCGGACAAAGCTAGGGAATGGTCTTTTGATTGTGGTCGACCCATAGCAGATAAAATGAAAAAAGGGTTGCTCAGTTGGTTTGTGCATGTTGAGCAAATGAATGAGAAAAGAATGTTAAGAAAAATATATGATGTAAGTATTGACAGCACCAGAAAGAGAGAATGACAGCGAAATACAAGGCAAGAGCAGATTAACCAGATACTGGGGGATGTTCCTGTTAGGAGCCTCAACAATCGTGGAGCTTGTATTCGAAGATATATGAATGTGGATAAGGCGAGAGTTGTGTGTCAGGACAGAAGAGTGCGGCGCTCTATTCTCTCTGCCAACCACTGCGGAGATACGGCGTGATGGTAAGTAAGTAGAATTACTGGATTTATATAGATTTAGAGTATAATGAGTTTTGATTATCATACACAAATTAAATATTTATTAAAATATACATATCGTTATGATCGTAGAACAATGACGGATGTGAAAAAAATCCCATATTGACTTTATTGGATCGCTAAAAAGTGAAAAAAAGAAGCCATCTTATGGTATATAAAAATATTTTTTCTTATTAATTTAACCAACGTTATACGAATACGATATAACGACGGTTCTGATTTGCGATCGTAGAACAATGCAGCATTTGTAAAAACGTCGTTGTACTGCGCTGACTATATTTTAGGTTTGAAAGGTATCAACTTTAAATAACTAACCCAAGTTTCAAAGGAAAATCTTTTGTAGTTATCGAGCTATGACATAAAGTGTCTTTATGTAAATAAAATTTCAAACTTTATTTTTGATAGTTGTTATTACTTGTCGTTTAGGTACTTCTTTATTGGTAATTTGATTCACCTGAATGATATTTGTAATGCATCACTACAGCTACATCTCAAATGCCTCCCGGCTTTTAATGGTGGCTTCTTTTCACATCTAGATCTCGACTGTGCCTTCCACAAATACAGGGTTGTATATTGATTGCAGGTAATTATTTTGCATTTAATATCATTGTATTAGATTGTTTCTATCCTATTCCTATCTATAATATAATCTAAGAAGTTATTAAAAGAAATTATTGCAAGATAGGCCAAATAATGCATGACACTTACATTTTGTTGCCAGGTGTAATTACACTACCACTTAGTTGAGGAGGTGTAACCATATCTCCATTCCACTCCTTGGCTGGCATACCATCAAGTGGCCATGGATAATAGGGCATTCATTGTTCTCTTGCTCCAGGTCAGTGAATTACTTATAACGTTTATTACATTTCCAGATACAGGTTAATTAATAGTAATACTTGATAACTAGTATTTCAAACCTGTCGTTGGACATTTTTTGTGACTTTGGAACATGAGTGTAAAGATATAAAAAATATATAAAAAATGTATCTTTACCACAGAGTATAAAATTGTACAACGCTGAACGAGACCCTTTCTTTAGGCAAGGAGACTGGGACACAGCGGAAGTATGTCCCCCTTCGCATTTATTTAAGTCACATTTATAATGCAGTTATCTTACACAATTAAATCTCCTAGTAAAAAAAAATATTTTTTACCATAATTTTTTTTAATTCTTTAAAATTTCGTTCCAATATTTCCGTTCTGTCATTTTGTGATAAAGAGCAACTCATTTGTTATAATAACTAACGCATTATAATTTTAAAGAATATTTAGTTTGAACTTTTTATAATAGTTTTTAAATTCACAAGCTCTTCGTATTTTTTAAAAATAAATCATACGTAGTGGAACCAGCCATGGAACCACAGCATGTATCAATAAACTTACGTTAGTTCATGTCTTTAAATTTTGATGGTTTGTGATCTATACCTATAAAACTCAATGTCTATCTGTCTGGCCTCTATACAAGTCTACACCGGTTGGAAGATCTGGTCCAAGTTTTGCACACTTATTCTTTAGGACCCTGCGCAATAGATGCGCAATACGTAAGCGCCATCATCCCTGCCCCCTTTTACTCCACTCCCTCCTCCCCAAAATAAATGTAATGCACTCCAAATTAAATTTCTTACTAAAAATTCCAAATTTTGCAAAGTTACTCTTTAGCATCTTGCGAAAAAATGAACCAACATCACCCCCTTTCCTTGCAATAATTGTGAATCCAAATATTCTACACCAAAGTAAATTGAATGTAAAAAGTAAAACACAAATTTGCAACAAAAATTATTGCTAGGTAACACCTATTTATCATTCACTAGAGCATTCTGTTCTTAATTCTCGCTCGTAGTAGGTATTTATCGTATTTATTTATTTCGCCAATTAGGTACAATAGATTATTCGCTTTATTTATCGCTTCGAAATTCACGATCACGAAATACACGGAGCATTGTCTCGCGCGTACTTTGCGGCCTACTTCGTACTGAATCAAACTGCCAAACACGACAACTCCGGGCGGCGGCCTAGATCCGCGCTACTTATATACAAAAACTGGATTATCGAACCTCCTACATTTTTCTACTGTTTAAGAGAAGGTTCTCGTCGCCTCTCGGCTTTTCCAGGTGTTCCTCGAATGATGTAGCTAATTCCAGAGCGCCGTGTGTTACAGAATACGGTGGACGGTCCTAAAGGTTTCATTGACATAATTACAAGAGATTCTCAGCGTGTTTCAATGTATGTGTTTAGGCAACAGAGTGTAAATAGCCATCGGCTTGGTGAATTTAATATTCAATTAATGCCTCTCAATATGATAATCATGCCAAAAAAATGTCAATTACGTCTCTCTCTCTGAAAAACATACCTAGATGAGTAAACCAAATACGCCAACAAACGACCGCTGACCTGTGATTTATCCTCTTCAGCTTCGAAGACAGTCGAAAATCATCCGGTCAAAAATCTTCTTGGCGTCTCTTTCTGCAGATATCTTGAGAAGTCTTTGATAGTTCTTCCACCTCACAAATAACACGCGAAAGAATATAAACTGGTGAAAATCCCGGAAAAAATATGATTACAATAGGTATTTACTAATCAATTATAATCCGTTCGTTCGATGCGAAAAAATGCACATTCCAGTAGAAGAAAAACGAGAGCAATTGTTTTCTTTCTTCTTTTCGTAATTTGGAGGCAAAATTCAAATAGGTTTGCTCACGCCGACGCGGGCGCAGTCCCGTTTGAACTCCCGGTGCGCAGGCTGACTAACGCCATCTAACGTCGAGTTTTAGCCTTACAGAAGCAGCGTCATTTATGACATATATTGGAAAAACTCGAAATATGCCTCCAGGAAAGAGTATTATAGTTTTTAATAGATATTAAATTAATTATCATTTTGAGAGGTATATACATTTGCCTATTATATCGCCTTACCACTCACTACGAAATGCCTTTTTCAATTGCGTTACAATATATTATCGAAAAAATGGATTCCCAAAATTTTAAGTTGATTTCACATTTTCAAATGTACGCTTACAGCCTTGCACGGCTCCCTCCAGAATGCAATTAAATACAACCATTGCAAAATCGCTCACTTATGCAGTATTATACGCGGACCACTTCCTCCACCGTCTATTGTAAGCGATCAGATAAGTCTTAATTGTTTCTGTGGTTTCCTAATTGTGAATTTAAAAAAATACTATACCTATACCTATTTTGAGCATTACCATATTTGTTTGTAAGCGCGCGGGACACTATGATTAAAAAATCAGATTAGTAATTAGTTTTTAACACAAAAAAAAACGGAGAGAAACAAAAATATTATAATCTTATTTTAGTGCTTGTCCGGTTATTGAAAGTTGGCGGTTATGTTGGCGATCATGACGAACATTTGCGAGCAAGAGCTGGATTTTCTGAACATTAGGTACCTACCTCAGGTTCTTCAACCAGAATGTCCTTTGTCTTCCAGGACCTCTTTTTTCAGAGTTTTTATCGTTTAAAGGATTTTTTTCCTTTCGCACCCGGATTACTAAATATCCAGAAATTTAAAATGAATGAATTCAATCAATCAGAAAGCCCTAAAATGTAAACAAACGTTAATTTATCCACGACTTATGAATAACTTAAGCCATTTTTAAAAATATGTTTTACTTTACTTTGTAATACGCACACAATATGAGCTATTAAATTACAACTATAGTTTCGAGAGGAGCAGTCCCTCTCATCATCAGGTATAGATAATATCAGTTACTATTATCTATACCTGATGATGAGAGGGACTGCTACTCTCGAAACTATAGTTGTAATTTAATAGCTCATATTGTGTGTGTATTACAAAGTAAAGTAAAACATATTTTAAATTATAATGTTGCACCACGAAGTATCTGCCAAATCTTTCAATGAACTTAAGCCATGTTTACCTTTTAGAGCTTTCTGATTGATTTAATTCATTAATTTTAAACCTGTCAAAATAAAAAAGGTCAAAATTAACGGCATTACAATGTTAGGCAATAACTGTCTAGATATGGACCGAAATAGCAATATTGCTTATTTAAGAATACGGTCGATTGTAGGAATATGTCGTCAATTTTGAGGTGGTGACATTTGATAGACATCTTGACATCTTTCATAGAAACTGACAACGGATGGATTATTCGTTGTAAACTATAATTATTACGCAAATTTTCATGCATTTTTCATACTACTTGTATTTTAGAACGTTACTACCAGTTGGCAAAATAACGATATATCTACTAACAAAAATTTAAGCTATGTACAATACGTAGTTTCGGATTTAAAAATATTCATTTACGAGAACATTACTGTAAATTGACTTTCACCCGAGTTCTACAGCCTTTTAAATATGTAAATACGTTACCGAAAATGCAGACAACAATTTTTTACCCAAAAAACCAAAACCGCGTGGAGGAGAAATGAGGGCGGGGGGTTGAGAGTGTTTGCTTACTTCAGTTTCTACTTGAGAGAGAGAGGGAGAAAGAAATACACGACGGTTACCCGTCAAACGTCAAAATATAAATAAGAGTCCAAAGCGACAACGACAATTTTGCCATAATTTTACGCCAGGACGCTGTGGGAAAAGAAATTAATAATCGCATGTGAAATAATCTTTTTTCTGTAAGCTTTAAATATGAAAAATGAGAATAATTGTGAGGTTACGTTTGCGATAGATACTTCAGTAATTCGCTGTCCGAAGCTCTGTCAGACCAGAACGTCTGGATAAGAAGGCACGGGAGATTTCAATCCCTTTTCTAAAAGCATTACAGATATAGGACACCGCAAATAAAGGTATTTACTTTGAGAGAGAGAGATGTGAAAATATACAAATCTCCTTATTTGAGTACGACGAACACCGAACACTGAATTTGTTTGCCCGGGGTTCAAGCTCCATTAATTTCGGTTTTTTAACCATGAATTCGAACGAAATTACGGACGTTACACGAAGTTACGGGGATATAAAGACGGACGGACAGACAATGAAATTATTATAATTGTGGGATACAATGAGGGTTGACAATTGTACTCTAAAACAGAGTATTGTACTCTATATCATGTAGGCGTACTCTATAATCTATAACACTAACAGAGGACGCTAAAATACTATTTTTTACACAACGTTTACTATAGTAGTGCCATTCACGCATATATTACGATGCATAAAAGTTATAATCTTAAAAGAACTCCAAGGCAAAATGTTAAATAACGCAGATTCATATTTAAGAAATGTCCTGACGAATTTGTTTATTTAAAAAAAATTGTTAGCTATACTCGCTGTTTCCGCCACTTCAGCATTTACTAAGAGAGGTCTTTTCGGTCATGAATGTGAAGTGGCGGGAAGAGAGGAAGGAAGGAAAAATGAGCTCCTCCTGAGCATTATTGTTTCCATCACTGTTGACTTTTCCAGCCGAAACCTCATTTTAAAATTTTGACAACTGTAAAATTCTACGGGATTCTCAAAATCTCGCAAATACCGTCGTATTGCTACCGGCCTATTCATCCTATCCATTTCATCGAGGTATTGAACATAATAGTCCGTAAAACTATCCTCCAACAGGTCAAAATCCGCCATGATTATAATAAATTCAACTTAAGTAAAATTTAAAGGAAGGTATCGAGCAGCTTTCAAGAACTGTCAAACAAAGTAGATACTCGGCCGGTTTCCTTACAATAATGTCAATAATGCGCATGCGCACCGCTAAGCATTGACTGAAATCAAGAACCATAGAAATTTCATACACAATTGTAAGGTGGACACTGTCCTTTCGTTTGTCGAGGTGTGTGACGTCATAACGAATATAGATTTCACTCTGACTACAAATTACATTTTTGAGTGGTTCCTTAAACCTTAAAATCGTCAATACTTATAAGAGTTAGAATGTTTGGAGTCGTACAATTCTTTTAAAAACAATGAAAAATTGTTATGTGCTGCAAAAAGAAGCAAAAAATACCTTTTCAAAAAGTCCGTACTCTTTATTTACCTCCTTTGAAATCAGATATACGCTATTTCTTATAATAAAATTTGGCAAAACTTGGCAACCCTAGATACAATATAATTTGGGTTACATATATTTTTTAAAAAAGAACAGTGGATACTTACGCAGAAACCTAACAGAATAAGCCAAGAAATTCAAAGGGCTTGGGTAGAGCACATCGTTTGGAGGATGGAGGCTGAAAGATCGACGACAAGCCTCCCAAGATCCGCTGATCTAAAGAAATCATCACGTGATACATGACAGCGAATAACAGTGAACACAGAAGGGTGGGAGACACTTGGGAAGTCTTTCAATCGTCTTAACACTGGATTAAATGTGTTATGTGGTGATTTTTTGCCAATAGCCAGCCGCGCACTTCCTAGCAAGTGCTGGACTTGCAAATCAGCTCACGGCGACGAATGTGGGCTAACCAGAAGACGATGGTGTGTACTTGTACGGAAAGATGCCCCGTTAGGCCGTCTAAGCGCCCAGAGCGATCAAGCTCACATGTCGAAACCATATCACGAAACACAGATGTGTAGAGTTTGCGTAAGAAAACGTTGCGTTATTTTGATTAAATTATCATTATCTTATTAATAAGAGAAAATATGTTTTTCCGTCCCAAATTGCGATCTTTAGAGATCGGCCCAGATTTTTTTATAAACGTACCGGCGTGAAATTTAATATATTATTTATTGCATTTATGTCGGTCATTATTAGCATTATATGAGTACTGTATTGTACGTATATAGTACATTGTGCTGGTCTAATTCAATGATATTAAATATATACCGCAAGAACGCATGTTGCGGTCAAGTGCTATCGTTTGGTAACAATCAATTATAAGTTTTTTTCAAATTATTATTTAAAAAATTATATATGATATTGATTGTCTCGGTCAACTGTAGCTGGTCTCTCTTCACTTTCATTTCTTTTTTCTTCTTTATCTTCATCTTTAACAGACCACGCTCTTCCGTGTTGCCAGAAGTAGTCATCTACTTCTTCTTCAACGACATTAATTTTAATAAATTAATACATTAAGGTCATTAAATTTAATAAAACATATATGAATCTGTGTTATATAGTTCAGTGTCATCGCGGGTCCACTCTGACCAATCATCACACACATTACTGTTATATACAACCTCTATCCTCACCTCATATATGTATGTATATATGAAAACGGGTAATATAATATATATCCCTCAACCATAATCCCAGTTATCTCACCGTTTTTGCTCAAATTCCCACTCGGCTCTATTTTCATATATTTTATACTCTGCCTTTTCCTGACGTATTTCGATTACTGTGGTTCATTTTGTATTTTTATTTATTACTAGCTTACACGCTCCGCACGCGTAGATTTTTAGTAATATTTAATCAATTTGAGTATTAACCTTAATATATAGATATGTGTCGTTACGGAGTATTTGAGGATGGCCCTGTTAAAAGCAGCAACAACCGTAGAACTTGTATGAGAAGTCGCATGAATATGGCCGAAGCAAAAGTGGTGTGCCAGGATAGAAGAGTGTGGCGTTCAATCCTCTCCGCCTACCCCTGCGGGGAAACGGCGTGATGGTTAGTTAGTTAGTCGACCATTTTTTAGTCGACTTTAATATTTAAAGTTAAAGGTCACCACGAAAAGCTCTTTTATTTAAAGGGATCATATTAGGTCCTTACATATGAAATTGGCGTTTTGCCGTACTGGCAAATTTGATCTCAAATATCTTCTCTTTGGTTAGGAATTCCAAATCCAAATTTATACAGCTATTTACTCATGTATTTATGTTTTGAAAATTATAATTCGTTTGTTTTCTCCTCAATTGTTTTTTTTTCTCCTTTCTTTGTGCGCACTCATTTCACAATATGAAAACTGATATCGTCGCTTATTTACGATTACGAGTTCCCCGTGGCACCATTGCTGGTCAGTGAACGCTCGAAGAATTAACCACACATATATGATGGCAGCTCGGTGGGCCGCAAAAGAAAACACAGTGTGCGTCTTTGGGTTCCAACGTTTTTCGTTCTGGTAATTTCGACCTGCAAGAACAAGCCCTCGTGGAACGGCCGAGACAAGTTGATATGAAGTACTTGAAGGCCTATTGTGGAAGCGGATCCATCGCAACCACAT
This sequence comes from Agrypnia vestita, assembly GCA_016648135.1. Lineage (NCBI taxonomy): Eukaryota > Metazoa > Arthropoda > Insecta > Trichoptera > Phryganeidae > Agrypnia > Agrypnia vestita. The sequence continues at coordinate 90,601 of JADDOH010006367.1, forward strand.
CCTTAGGTAGTACAACATTTTAGCTGCATGCTGCGGTGTTAGAGATAAAACTGTTTTAATCCACTTGAAGCAAATTGGTAAGGTGAAAAAGCTTGAAAGGTGGGTACTCACGAATTGAGTGAAGCAAATCAACAAACGCGCGTTGACTGCTGCGTTGCATTACTCAACCGGCACAATAATGAAGGGATTTTAAATCGAATCATTACCTGTGATGAAAAGTGGATCCTGTACGATAATCGGAAGCGCTCATCGCAATGGCTGAACCCTGCCGAACCAGCCAAACCATGCCCCAAGCGAAAATTGACTCCAAAAAAGTTACTTGTGAGCGTTTGGTGGACTAGTGCTGGTGTCGTTCACTACAGCTTTCTTAAATCTGGCCAGACGATTACGGCAGATGTCTATTGTCAGCAACTGCAAACCATGATGGAAAAGCTAGCTGCTAAACAACCGAGGCTGGTTAATCGCTCTAGGCCACTGCTGCTTCATGATAACGCTAGACCACACACTGCACAACAGACGGCTACCAAATTAGAGGAGCTTCAATTGGAATGTCTAAGACATCCACCGTACTCTCCGGACCTTGCCCCAACAGATTACCATTTTTTTCGAAATTTGGATAACTTCTTGCAAAGGAAAAAATTCAACTCCGATGGGGCAGTCCAAACCGCCTTCAAAGATTTTATTGATTCCCGTCCGAATGGTTTTTTTAGTAAAGGGATCGATGAACTACCTATGAGATGGCAAAAGTGCATAGATAGCAATGGTACATACTTTGATTAAATAAATGTATTATAATAAAAAAAAATCGGCTTTATGTTCCTCCCATACTAAACGCCAATTTCATATGTAAGGACCTAATATATGTATAGCCTATGTCCATTCTGAAAGTCCATTCTAAATATTGGTGAAACAGTTTTTGAAATCGGATGAGTAGTTTAGGAGAGTACCTCCTGCATACAAACTTACAAACTTTACCTATTTATATATTAGTATAAATTATTATGTTTTTTGATTAATTATGTAATATTATTTATTGAATTGGCGTTAACTTTGTGGAATGAGATTATAATTATATATAAATAAATAGATTACTTGTCTAAGACCACTAATGAGTTTAAGATGATTACACAACTAGTTTCGACAACTACCGATGTTGTCATCAACGGGTGATGATTTAAACTGAAGCATAAGAGTAAAATTAATTATCTAAGGTACTGATAGAGGTGGGTGGGTTATGTTTGGGGGGAGGGGGTTAGCTGGGGGTGGGGTTTGAGTTACACCAACAACAATTTAGGAAAAATTTTAGATAACTCAAAATCAAAAATAAACTTTTTAGAAAAAAGCGGAGTATATGAAATCACATGCGGTGACTGCAATATGAAATACATCGGTCAAACCGCGAGAAATCTTAAAATTAGAATAAAAGAACACCGTCGCAGTCTTGTTAGTAATTATTTTTCAGAATTTGCTAACCACATTATTAACACCAATCATTCTTTCCATTCCCATACACTTAAACTATTACACCCTGTTAAATATAAAGGCCAAATAATGAACAATCTCGAAAATTTAGAAATACAAAAAAATTTAAATTCTAATAAAACTCTAATCAATAACATAATATTTCAAAATTCTTCACCACTCCTTACTTTATTCCCGTTAACTCAAACCCCACCCCCAGCTAACCCCATCCCCCCAAACATAACTCCACCCACCTCTATCAGTACCTTAGATAATTAATTTTACTCTTATGCTTCAGTTTAAATCATCACCCGTTGATGACAACATCGGTAGTTGTCGAAACTAGTTGTGTAATCATCTTAAACTCATTAGTGGTCTTAGACAAGTAATCTATTTATTTATATATAATTATGTAATGTTTAGTTAATTTCATTATGCTCTGTTTTGTATCATAAACCTCTGTTATTAGTATTATCCATTGCTTCTTGCCACTTTAAGTGTATTATACTGTTGAGATTCCTTAGATCATATTAATGCGTCACCACAAACTTGGTAGTTCAAGAGATAACCTATTTGGAGTGCTAATCGTAGAGTGTGGGGAGGCAACTCCAAGATTCCAGACAACTTGAGTTGCTATGAACAAACAAATGTAAAATACAAGAACGTGACATCAAATAAGCGACCAAATTACGTTGGTTCACGCTCTAGTCTTTTCTATCTTCATGTATAGCATCTTCAATAGCAGCAGGCTCAAAATTATGGAGACAGAGATTTCTGGAGATTTAGCTCATTTTGTGGACAGCATGACGAATGTCTCAATCCTGTAACAAATCCAACCACGGCGTTATCCTGCGGATAATTCAGGATGCAAAAGATCCTTAACAGTGGATGGACGCTTTGCATCCAGCAATCCAATCCAGGAGTCAACCGCGGGGGCGAACTAGAGCTGACACTTGTGGCAGGCGCATTACGAGCCACGTGTCGTACGATTGAGGCCGCTCTATGTCAATATTTACATAAAATTGTATTTATTATCACAAAAGAATTCCCAATAAATAAAGCAATAATAAAATTGAAATAAAGTATTGCACAAAAGCCATAAAGTGACCTCTCACTTTAGCGCAAAAAGTTATTCGAAAATAAATACTTGCGAAGATGTATGCTCCATTACGTGATAACATAACAGGAAAATCTACTTAACCTAACCGGAGAATGGAGAAAAGCTTAGAAGGTCGGGAACTGTACGATGTCCTAGATATCCTGAGAAAGGTGAATATAGGAGGCTTCTGTGGGCGGGACTTGTAGTGAGTCATGTAACACCAAAAAGTCTTCATACAAAATCCAACAAGATCAAAACCTATCAAAACCTATCTAAAGACGTATCACCGACTGGGCAGAATTGTCTTGCATGTCTTGACTAATGTAAGTCACCATTTGGACCTCAACGTGAATATGCCTGGCGCTTTGGCGACATCAGAGGAGTGATTATATTTATTCAATGCTTCTAATTTTGAAAACATTAATTAAATGCTATCAAAGAAACACTTTCTGGATCAAGAGTTTCTGATCCTTTGATCGCAATGATCCCTTACCTGGATCTGAAGGAGATTCTTCTCCTTTGATCGAAATTATTAGCTGTCTAAATCACAAGGAGGAATGATCATTTGCCTAAATCTGAAGAGAGATACAACTATTGGCAAAATGAGTCGCAAATTGAGGATATGTTTCTGCTTCTAATACTTAATTAATCCTAATTATCAATTGACACCTTATAGAAATAATACCATTGGTTGAGGCGGCATTCGCCATGTCGCCGCAACAAGTAAAATATCACAAAGTGTGCAGTAAGGAAGATTTTGGATTCTAGTTTCGTGTTCAGCATTCAAAATACATAAAGTAATGTCAATGTATATTATAGATATCTCACAGAGACGAAACTGTATTTATTATGGGAAAGTAGGTATATATAAGTCATTTGGGTGTACATAGGACTTATGACCTATCTTTATGGTTGGCTTAAGTGATCACTTTACACAATTGTAACATTCGCCATTTCCACCCATGATAGAATATACCATGCTTATTCATTTTTTGGAAGTTGTATATATGTTCAAATTGCGTGGAAAGCTTTCACATATGAGTTGTAAGCGCCTTTCCATGCGGCCTGTACAAAGCCATTTTCATTCCCCTAAATCCCCACAGATGTCGCTAATGAGAAAATCTACATTGATTTTTTACGGAATTTTGAGAGCAATATACTTTATTGTGTAATGAAATTCATCCGAATACTTGCATTACACTAGGATACGCCAGGAAATATTATTTCCAATTTTTGTTAAATTCCTTTTTACCAGTATTTACAATTCAGAATATTTTGAGTTTGTTCAAATCTTTCAGAACAGTGCTGGATTTATGTCACAGAGACATTATTAATCAACTAATGTACATTATAGATATCTATAATATACATTAGTTTTCAATTTTCAATTTCAATTTCAATTTTTATTTATTCCATAATATGTACATTACAAACATTCTGTTCAATGCATACATATTATTAACTTACATCTAACAATATACATATACACATATACATACACATCCATATACACATATACATAAACACATATGTATACATACATACACATATACATATACATACATACATACACACACATATACATATTGTGTATTAAAATACTAATTTATTATTAAACAATTTTTAAACAATTAGAAGTGACCTGTATAATCTGGTCAAAGGTGTAGGAGAATCCTGCTTCGGAAAACCCCCTCAGACACATGGAATATATCAATATCCAAAGCGATTTTGTTCAGCATAGCTGTAGCTTTTCCAACAGGCATAACCATCGGCAGGTTGGTCTTGTATATTGGAATGTGAAACAATCTATGCTGACGATGTCTAAGGTAATTATCAGGAACATACAAACCAATGCTCTGCATAATTTCAGTATTGTCGATCATACCGCGCAACAATCGATAAAAGTGTGTAATCAAATACACATTCATTCTAGTCTCTAAACTATTGTAGCCAAGCATACCCTGGAGAAACTCGGTTGGGTAAAGCCAAGGATAATGCCCGTACTCTCTCATGTAGAGATATCTCAGAAACTTCTTTTGGACTTTCTCCACCATAAGAGAGTACTTGCTCTCATGTGGCCCCCCAGATCATCGAGCCACTCTCGAGTCTACTCCGCACCAAGGAGTTGTAAAGAGTTCTCAGTACGCGGGTATTCTCGAAAACCCTGGCAGTACGCAGAACAAATCCTAACATTCTCAGAGCATTACCACTGATCGTCTCTATGTGATCATGAAATGTCAGGCTGCTTACAAAATTAACACCTAGATCTTTAACATTCGATGTTCTTGTCAGATTTTGGTCGTTCATTTTGTAGCGAAAAAATAGAGTTTTTTGGGCCCTAGTGAAGGATGTAACCGAACACTTGGAAACATTAAACAAAAGTTTATTTCGTCTTCCACATTCACATATATTTGATATATCTGTTTGGAGAAGATGAAAATCGTCCAAAGTTGACACCTTTAAGAAAAGCTTTAAGTCATCCGCAAATAACAGAAAGCGCGAGTTTAAAATTACATTTTTTATATTATTGATAAAAATCGAGAACAACAATGGACCCAGGTTAGATCCTTGCGGGACACCCGAGAAGGTATAGAAGCACTCTGACGCGAATAGACCGTAGGAGATGTATTGGTTCCTATTTTGGAGGTAGCTCGCCATAAAATTTAGCATACCATCCGAGAAACCAATCTCATACAACCTTTTCAATAAGACATCATGGTTGACTGTATCAAAGGCTTTGGCGAAGTCATTATATGAACAGTCTACCTGATGTCCCGCGTCCAGAGCTTCCGTGACATAATTTGTGAAAATCATCAGATTGGTCTCAACCGAGCGGCCCTTCCTGAATCCATGTTGTTCATCAATTATAAACGGCTCTACTCGGGAAGCGACGGTTTTACTTATTATAATTTCAAATACCTTAGCTGGTGCAGAGAGAACAGCTACAGGTCTATAATTTTCTACGGATAACTTAGAACCACTCTTGTGTATGGGAGTAACTTTTGACGTCTTCCATGTTTCCGGGAAGACCCCTGTATTTACAGAAAGATTAAACAAAAAACATAGCGGTTTTTTTATCAGTTCCACACAGCCTTTTAAGAAGAATGTTGGAATGAGATCTGGCCCAAGAGAATGGGTATTACTTAGATTTTTAATAGTGTCGGCCACCTCCTTTTCATTGATATATTGAACATCAATAGACTGTGCACCGATCGGAGAACATGTTTTAGCAATATTAATATCGAGAAGCGGAGGTTCATTACTATAGACTGTTTTAAAATGACCTGCAAACGCCTCGGCAATATCTGCACCCCGTACCATTTTTTCGCCCCAAGTCATGGAATCAATATTCCCACCATCCGCTTTTTGGGATTTTATATAGGCCCAGAACGTATTAGGGTCTTTTAGAATATTGTTTTCCATCCCGGAAATGAACTCTCGGTGTGCCAATCGAATGCTACGTCTTACCATAGATCTGTAATGTCCAAACATTTCATAATCGCTGTGACGGCCAAAGGCTTTCCAGTTTTTATGATAGAAATGTTTAGTTCGTATATCCCTAACAATATCCCTAGAAAACCATTCCGGATATCGCCTTCCGCCGGTAGCCTGAGATTTTCGTGGGAAGCAGGAATCTAGTACACCCTCGACAGTATAATAAAAATATTGTACCGCCTCATTCACATCCGATATGGTATACATCTCGCCCCAGTCGGTAGCGTCCATAAGAGAGTACAGTCTGTCGAAGTCACCTTTATCAAAGTTCCAGCCCCTCCGACGAACCGTACCCTCTCCGGGAACTCTAGTTCGACGGGGGCGATATGAACTCGGATTGTAACAAAATTCAAGTGCGGGATGGTAATTATCTTCTTTCGTAAGAGGTGATAATGACCGAGAAATATCAACTGCCCTTTTACAAAATATTAAATCCAGAGTTCTATTTCTGGAGTCAAAATATTATTATACTGCGAGAGACCTAACATAGAGCACAAAAAAATTAACTCAGCTTCTACGCTCGAATTGTCACGAGCTGACTGCAGGTTAAAGTCTCCCAATATAATGAGGTTTTTATCCTGAAGTAGTTCTAAACTGGATAACATCTTATCGAAGAACAGTCGATACATATCAGTCTCACTCGCCGGAGGAAAATATAATACACAAACGAACGTAATATCGAGTTCGTATGTCAGTTTTACCCAGAGATCTTCATTGGACGTTTCCAAAATAGAAAAACGCTCGACTTGCAAGTTTTCTCTATTTCTCACTCCCAACAAACATCCCCCACCCTGCCTGTGGCCACCGCGATCTCGTCTTACTATTGTAAAATTACCATCGAAAAGTTCTGAGTCAAAAACGCTAGCATTCAACCAGGTCTCGGTTAGTGCTATAATGTCAAGATCACAAGCCGAAACATTGTTGTAAAAATTCACACATTTCGTTTTTATTCCCCGAACATTCTGATAATAAAATATCAATTTTTCGTTTGCTGCATTATCACGAACTAGTCATTTTACTGAAGGAAGGCGCGGTGCATCTCGCGGTTTCGCCTCCCACTCTTTTATAAATGAGTTGCGCGGCCAATTTTCGCTTTGCAAAATCTTATTAACAGTACTTTTAGGGATACCGATTTTAAATGACGAGTATTCACCCCGTGATTTGATCTTTGTTACCTTAAATGAGGCTGTACTCACCAATGAGGTTAAATAAGATTACAGAGACATTATTAATCAACTAATGTATATTATAGATATCTATAATATACATTAATTGATTAATAATGTCTCTGTGACATAAATCCAGCACTGTTCTGAAAGATTTGAACAAATTCAAAATATTCTGACACAACTGTGTTTTCTGTCGCCCTGGGATGACCGAAGCTCGTTACGCGTTAATAGTATTCCGGCCCTGGTGGTGTGAGCGTTTAGTCAGCTGCACTGAATACCTCACACAACGTGTTCCGTGTAGTGATGCACTCGAGTTCAGCCAACACGCAAGGCACGATCAATCATTTACGAGTTTGGTTCAGCAAACTTGCTGCTACTTCTATATTACGCCTGACAGTGAGTGGTTAGGAATATATTCTCCAGGGACAAACATAATACTACTACAGGCCCGCCACAGAGCAACAAACCAGTGCCACTTTCGAGGAGCGACAAATTTTAAATAAAAGTGTTCGATATTCGTGCACAGAAATCGATTTCTAAAGAATATTGTTTCTTTTTCTTATGTAGCAACACTGATTGGTCTCTATCGAGAATTAATCCTACCCTCCCAGTGTACCTTTCTTTACCTTACGTTTCAACTAGTCTCGCTATTCTCGTTATAAAAGCGGCAGGACACACTTTCTCGCCTCCTGCCCTGTAAATTTTCGTCTTTTTTTTTTTTTTTTTTTATTTATTAGAGACACTAACAGGATAATAGGTACATGATACTCAGATATTAAACATTATATTGAAGACTATGCCCATTATCCCAATTACAAGTGTCTTCGGCACGTTCTAGTAACATGTATTTTTGGAATTAATTATATTTTACATGTACATTTATGTACATTGTATTGTCTTGTATTGAACAATGCATTTGTAAACATTTTTATCGTCTAGTCACCGTCGGATAACAGATTAACCGAGTAAAACAGTTTTTTTTGATGAGGTGACATCTGGAAGGACGCCGAGAAACAAAGGTGAGTCGAAACGTCCCTGCCTTATCGACCCAATACAGTCCAGTATCTCGTCTCGTTTAACCCTTCCTATTTCCTTATCCCTGTTCCCGACCATAATCCCGCCACCCCCCACGTACGCGGCGAATTGCGTCGCGTACAAAAAGTTAACGATTTTTTTATTTGTTGGCTGATTGATGGTAAGACAGAACGTTAAATATGTAAATTAAATGTGGGCAGAATGATGATGGTCATCTTCATCATCACTCTTGGCTCTACAACCCCTGGTGGGTCTTGGCCTCCTGAAGAGTCTTCCTCCACTCATCTCGGTTTAGGGCCAGCTCTCTCCAGTTCAGAAGCTCCAAGGCAGAAATGTCTTTGAGGACGTTGTCGCTCCATCTAAATTTTGGCCTTCCTAAGCTCCTTCGGCCCTATCGGCCTTGAATTAAGCAGGGACTTTGGTGCTTGATCCGCGGTCATTCTCTCCACGCGACCCAGCCACCGAAGTCTTTCCAGTTTTATAAATTTTGTGACGTTTAGCTCCTTGATGATGATAATGAATGATGATGGTATCAAACAACAAAGGAGACCGCTAAATGTAGGAGGGAGATGGATAATATTATTTTTAAATTGTTTTTTCGTCATAGTTGAAAGAATTTCAACTTATTAAGACCAAATCTTCTTTACTTTTTATCTACCAGTTCTGGATGCACTCAAGCATTGTAATGAAAACAAGAGAATAAGGAGAAGGCAAATGGAAAGACTCTGCGAAGAAAGACAGAACTACCATTATCATCAAAGTCACTAAACACTTAACTGGAGCACTGCTTTAATTCACACTAATTTCTCACTAATCACTCCTCTGTGGAACATTTTACACTCGTCTTTCCAAAATATTCACACGTCTGTGATTGCATTTATTAACTATCGAACGTCCGGTAGGTACTATCTAAATATATTACGCTGGTCGCACTGAATCGTCGTTGTCGCTTGTATGAAATTCTGTGAGATTGAAACTGTTCGTGTAGCTGTCATCTCGCCCTTTATATAGGGAATGTCACTTCGCGAACATTCGAGTATCGACTGATTTTCAGAGAGAAAACTTCCAAAGTGGGAAATTCTCGATAATGTGCAATTCTTTCTCTTTCGACAGGTTTGTGACAGTACTTTAGGAAAAAAAGTTAATTTATGTTCGTTATATTCACCTTATCTGTATGAAGTGATGACGACCTGAAGTTGCATCTGATTGGATGCTGGGGGCGTGAAGTCGATAACTGAAAAAAGAAAAACGTTAAAATTAGGTTATTTAAAAAAATTGTGCGAGTTTAAAAAGCCAATAAATATTTAGAGTATGTCCGTGGTGTAGTGCTAAAAAAATAAGTACCGAAACGCTACTCCCATTTTCAGCATAAAATTTCAGCATTCATTTGAAAGTATACAAGATAACGCACACTTTTTATACTTCTCTAGCGTTATCGTCCTATTCCTGGAATGTATGCAAAACCACATAAATGTTTTGTTTCAATCAATGATCGTTCTGCTGTTGGTGAATATTTAATTAAGCTCAAGAAATTTTGTTATATCCATCATACGGAGCTTCCCCCACTAGGCTAGGTTATACATTTATTTATTTATTACTAAGAACGCCCTTGGACTATATAGATATATATATATATATTATATATATATATAGATATATATATATATATATATATATATATTATATATATATATATAATATAAGTAGCTTGTTTGGTCTTGGGTTAGGACACTGGCCTCGTGATCCAAAGGTTGCGGGTTCGATCCTCACTCCAGACTAGCAAGTTAGTCCTATTTTCATAGTTACAAGCGCTTAGCTTAGTTTGAAAAAGTAAGAATATTGATTGGGACAGTAGTCCGTGTTCACATCTCGATTTTTAAAAAAAAAAAAAAAAAAAAAAAAAAAAATTATATATAATATATATTATATATATATGATACAATAATGTATTTTTTTATATACAAGCAATACTTATTCAAAATAAAGTAATTGTCTGTAAACTTTATACTCAGAATTAAGCATATTCCAAGTGTAGATATTTCTTCTATTCAGGTATGATCCTATACCGAAAAATGTAAATGAAATTCAACCTGTTATAATAATCAAACCGGTGCATCCGTGTTATTGGTGAATTTATGGGATAGTTATTTCTATGGGTACCTATAAAGAATACCCAAGCACTGCCTAGTTTGTGCTGGAATTTATTTATTAACACAGTACAATTACAATAATGATCGAATGGAAATTTTGGAAATTCACGGATTGCTATTTGGGGATAGTATTATCAAACGCAAAGTAGCTTCCCAAGCGATCATTTATTATTTAGACTGTCAAGAAAGATTATTAAATACGTTTCACATTTTATAAATCACAAAATAACAGGAAAGATAAAGTAATTCAAAAAGCAATCAACGTAATATTGATAGCACTCTTGTCATTTTACTGAACGAACAAATGATGTAGTTCACTGTAGTGAACTATCGTTCATTAGTTCAGTAGGCGGAAAACAAATCGATCATTAAATCGTAAATCCCAAGATCGATGAAATCTTTGACAGCGAACTCTATTTCTTTCCTTTGAGTAGCGAATTTTTTGTAATAGCTGAATAAAAAAAAAACGAAATCTGAAAGCACCCCTTTCTCAATGATTTTGTAAAGAAAGCACTCCCCACATGGTTTCGAAAATATTGTGGTGTCTGAAAATTTTCCAGGCTGGAAAATAAACAATTCACTTATAGAAGTTGAAGTAGGTAAATAAAAAATGCCGTTCGCTATTGAAAATAAAAAATTGAAATGAACGAACTTCAAAGTTAAAAGTTCACTCGAACGACTCGGCGAACGACAGTTCAGTAAACTGAACTAAAATTCCCATTTCTAATTTGTGTTCAAGATAATAAAAGACGCCTTCGAAATGTAAAAAAAAAGAAAAATGTTGCTTATCCCATGCACTTCGAAAGAATGCCTCTATCCTGTAATAGAACTGAAAAATTACGGTATTGCCCAAAAGATTTTTAATAGATAAACAAAACATTTTATTTTTAAGTTACATCGATTTGACACCAAACTTGATGTAAAATTATTTTATTTTATGCATAAATTTTTAACGTAATACAAAATAATGATTTCTCTCAATGGAAAGTAATCGAGGGAGAAATTATCACATGTGTTATTTTTTATTTCAAATGTGTTAGCATACTTTTTAACAAGCTGTAGATTAATTTATGACTAATTATCAGTGCAGACGAAACAACCACACTTAACCGGTAACGGTAAAAATAGTTGGAAGAAGATTTAAAATTATAATTATTTTTTAAATGGTATTGCTCCGAATTTCTATAGTACATTAGTACATGCACCAATTATTAATATTAACGCAACAAATTCCGACGTGTGTACGTAGATGCATATCTAGGAGAGTTAATAGGATTTCCACGATTATTTCTTTTTTTATTAATTACCATAGAACATTAAGTGAAAATTTCCGCGATATAGTAATGTTTTAAAATATTACGAGGACTATTATTACTTGAAAATTTTCGAGTGTGCGTCTAAATGTGCGTCCTAAATGTATTTCAAAATATTTCGGAAATCTTGCTGGAAGAAATGACAATCTTCGCCCAGCTGGACCAACCAAATGAAGGCCGCTGTCCTACTGTAGATTGGGCAAACCATTTACTTCAGTTTTTTGTTGTTGTTAATTGTTTAATTTTTATTATTTTAAACACTATCAGTATTTTATAGATGTCTCACAGAGACGAAATTGTATTTTTATGGGAAAGTTGGTATAGAAGTCTTTGGGTGTACATAGGACTTACGACCTATCGTACGGCTGGCTTAAGCGATCTTTTTTCACAATGTAACGTTCGCCATTTCCATCCATGATAGAATACCACGTCTACTCAATTTTTGGAAGTCGTATATATTTAAATTATACGACATGTTTCGTATATGAGTTGCAACAATCCTCAGCGCGGCCGGCAACCAAAGCTTTTTTCATTCCCCTTAAACGACCACAGATGTCACTAATGAGACATCTATTTTGATTTTGGAGTTTTGTTAGCAATATCCTTTATATGTGTAATGAGATTCTTCCGAATTATTAGCATTACACTAGAATTACGCCAGAAATATTATCACAAATTTATTAAACTCCTTTTAACCAGTATTTTCGATAGGTCGTAAGCCCTATGTACACCCAAAGACTTCCATACGTACTTTCCCATAAAACTACAATTTCGTCTCTGTGAGACATCTATAATATATTGATTGATTAATTGATGATAAAACAAAACACAGGGACCTGATAAGGTACCAACCATCTTCCTAAAAAATTGTTATAAAGAATTATCATTTATTTTGTGTAAAATCTTTAACTTGTCTTTTCAAAATGGAACTTTTCCAGAGATTTGGAAAACGAGTTATATTATTCCAGTCTTTAAAAAGGGCAACCACTCGGATATTAAGAATTATCGACCTATTTGTATCCAATCTGCAATACCAAAACTATTTGAACTTTTATTGCTAAATAAAATAAAAGAATACTTATTCAGCATTATATCCCCTCTACAGCATGGATTTATGCCAAACAGATCTACTCTAACAAACCTTCTTGCTTTACAAGCCGATGTCTTTGATGCCTTCAAAGATTCTCACCAGCTAGATTGCTGTTATACAGATTTCTCCAAGGCGTTCGATCGAGTCTCTCATAGAGTTCTACTTGATAAATTAAATGCCTTGGGAGTTTCGGGTAACATTAAAGCTTGGCTCGAGAGTTATTTACATAACAGACAAATGATTGTTAGAATAGCTGAGTTAGAGTCTGACTACTTTTGTGCAGTAAGCGGGGTACCACAAGGCTCCCACCTGGGTCCTATTTTGTTCATTATATTCATTAATGATGTAATCCCCATGCTTTTGTTATCCGGTGTGAGGTGTTTGCTATTTGCAGATGATATGAAACTCTATAGAGTAATAAATACGGAACACGACTGCAAACTTCTGCAGAATGCACTGGATATTTTACAGAAATGGTGTGAAGAAAATAAACTTTCTTTAAACATCTCCAAATGTCAAATGCTGAGATTCTGCCGTACCCGGACAATAGTAAACTATGACTACAAAATTAATGGTATAACTTTGAGTGTCGTTGATGAAATTAGAGATCTGGGCGTAATTGTAGACAATAAGTTTTCTCTTGTGTCACATATCAATTGCACAGTTGATAGAGGCTTAAGAACCCTAGGTTTCGTACTCAGATTAAGTAAAGATTTCAAAAATATTGGAACTTTTAAACTATTATTTAAGAGTCTGGTTAGACCAGTATTAGAAACAAATTCAGTTGTATGGAGCCCTCAATATGCTGTTCATGTGTCACATTTAGAGAGAACACAAAATAAATTTCTCCGTTTTATCAATTATAAACTTAATTTACCATCAACACATATTGATTATAACTTTTTAAGATCATTTTGCTCTCTTGATAAATTGGAAATAAGAAGAATTGTAGCTGATCTCGTCTTTTTTCACAAAATAATTAACGGGAACATCGACTGTCCACAACTGTTGGAACGAATCTGTTTGCGAGTTCCATCCCGAGTAACCAGAAATTACGCAGGGTTTGCCTTGGAAGCTGCGACAACTAATTACTTTTTTAATTCACCACTTCAAAGGCTTCCCAGACTTGTTAACAGATTTGAACAGTTAGACGTTTTTTCCACAAATTTAAATAAATTCAAACATACAATTCGCAATATTCTTAATCAACAATGAACTTTCCTCTATGTCTAAAAATAATCCTCAAATATATGTAATTATCACTCTTTTCTTGTATTCTTATTCTAAAAAAAAATAAATTCTTAATTTATATTTCTGTAATTATCGCTAATCCTATAAAAAATATGATGTATTTATAGATTTATGAAATTATGGATTCTGTGTTTAAGTTTAGTTGTAGAGCTCTTTTTATATTTCTGTTATTATGTCATTTTATATTTCTTTATATGACTTTTTTTATTTTCTTTTTATATTTCTCATTACCGACATGTATTACCCAATGTTTATGTAAATGCTCTGATGGGCGTATATATACTGAAATAAATAAATAAAAAATAAAATTAATGATGTCCCTGTGACAAAAGCCCAGTACTGTTCTGAAAAATTTGGACATACTCAAAACATTCAACTTATTTTGTGGTCCACATGACAAATGCTTCGAGTCGCCTTATCAGTTCTTCGGATTCCGTTCCTTGATATGATACCGAGAAAACATGGCATCTGACTATTCGTATTCGTAATCTGATGCTCAGATTAAACATCTTTTCATGCGGAGAAAGGTTGCACGAGCTTGCTCAATACGATTTTGATCCAACAGAAGGATACCATGTTTTATCGTTATCCAAGTACGTTGTTACATTAATTTGTATAAATTATTGAAAACGTGAGATGTTTTGAATTAACATATCACGTACTTGAAACATACACGACTTATTTACAAACTCCAGCGCGTCTTATGATAAGACGTTATAAATAAACAAGAATGCAAATTAGTGCATTTCAAAAGTACCTACCTCATGAATGTATCGGCTTAATTAGCGTAACTCGAGTTATATTTATAATTTAGAAAAATGAAATCTTAATTAAGTACCCATATGCGATTGACTTTAATGTATTTGAACGTATTTTGAGTATAAGCAGATGATTGTTTATGTCATTAAAACTCATGTCTACTTTTAATTTGATTTATTTATTAAATAAAGTTCAGGTAATACATGTCAAGCAATAACACAAGCTATAATAAAAAATGACAAGTAATAAATAAGCAAGTAAACAGTAAAAATAAGGAAGTACATTGCATTACCAATAATATAATAATATATCAGCAAAAACTTAGAAAGTAAAATATTAATATCCAGGAAGTAAAGATACAGCAGGTACTAGTTTCAGCTGATTAGACATTAATTTTTATTATTCAGATGTGATTATTATTAATTTACTCTATCTATAAAATAATTAAATGATAAACAAATTTATGTACTATTATACGGAGAGCTTTTTGGTGTAGTAGCCATGACGCTCTTCTAGTAATATGGTGGTCGGTGTGTCGAGTAATTTAGTGCTATTTTCAAAGCATAATAATAATATTGGATTATTTATATAGCGCCATTTTTGTGAAAAATTCACCTCAAGGGCGCTTTACACACAAAAAACTCTTACATACTAAAATCATAGAATAACAAAATGAAAAATAAAATAGTAAAAAAAAAACAACGAATATTAAAAAGGTTCTGGGAAAGATTTTGTGAACAAGTGCGTTTTAAGTCTTTTCTTAAATAAAGTCTCTGAATCCGTGTTTCTTATCAGGGAGGGCAAGGAGTTCCACGCTTTGGGGCCCGCCACCGCAAATGCCCGTTCGCTGAATCTAGTTTTCTAGAACTGACTTGCCGGTTCCACAATCCTTCCCACCACTGAAGTAGACGCTGACCTAAGAGTTTGACGTCTCCCATTTATGTTGTCTGGAATACAGAGCTCCTGAAGGTACAGAGGCGCCATTTTATGAGTTGCCTTGTACATCAACCAATACAGTTTGAACTCTATTCTCTCAGGAAAACGAAGCCAATGCATTTCTCGCAGAAGCGATGAGCATAGGCTTTAAGCTTAGTTTAAAAATAGAAAGACTATTGATGCGAGACGTATTCCGTGTTTGCAACTCTATTTATTTTATAAAAAAAATATTGAAAGTAATAATAAAAAAATGTAGGTACCTGCAACATATTCGTCAGTGCCAAGAGTAAAAAATCGATCTGAACGATCGATTTTAAGCATCCCTTTAAGTATTACATTAACCCTTGAAAGATTTATTCAGTCAGGTGATTGACCGGCTCTAACCCTCGCGTGTGGTGATTTTTCCTCCACTGGAAAATAGCTGGAAAACTCCACTCGGATAAGGCGAACACGGCTCATTTTGGCGTGACTGCAGTAATATACTCCAGGAGTGGTGTGGGCTCACGACGTAGTGTGGCGTGCTGCCCAAACTACTAAATACTCAAAATAGTTTTGCAAACTTAATATTTGCTTGACAGTATCAAGAATCGTAAACCATTGTATAAACGTTTTTCTTAACCTTTCAATTACCATGACTGCACGCACGCGTTTTGAGTGACGAATCTTATTTCTTTGCGGTAGTCTTGGCAGACAGTTGTTGGTGTTAGGTTGACCTAACCTAACCTTTGAAATTACCGTTTTCATCGAAGTTTTTCATATTAAAGCTTTATTCAATTGTTTGTTTTTTAATTTTGCATTGCGGAGAAAAGGATTTTCATTGTACTGATATAAAAAAAATCAAAAATGTTTTTTTAAATTTTTCAAATATAGTTCTTATATATAACATATCAGATTAAACATTTTTTTTAAATACTTAGTAGTCATGTAGACCTCATCAGTGAAGAGAAGCTCTCAAGTCTGATGAGGGAGCCACAGTTCTTATTCCTTGTTATAATATATAGGTACACAGTGTATACAAGTTATTTATTAATACAGTAAAAAGGTAAATTGATAATGAAAGTATAGGAATTATTTTGAAAAAAGCTATAAGTTTAAATGATTTATGAATTTAAGTTTGATTTTAAGAAAATTTTAATTTTTTTGATTCGCTCTGAGAGGTTACTGATGCATCGTATCTCGATAGGTAAGTTATTATAGTAATTAATGGCTTTATAAATATAGTGATGCTGCATTTGGGTTGTTTTGCATTTAGGCATTACGAATTGATGTCCGAGTTTACGTAGGGATTGTCGAAATATATGGAAATGTGGCGTGACGATATTTATTTTTATTTATTTGTTTAATGTTTATGGAAGACCAACAGCACAAAAAAAAAGCATAGAAAACATTGATACAATATAGATGGCCAATTACAGGTCTCCACATTTAGAAATATGTCAGTAATGATAAATATTTATGATATACTAAGGCATATTAATTATATAAAGAAAGAATAAAAAATTTAAACAAACAGAAATATGTCAGTAATGATAAATATTTATGATATACTAAGGCATATTAATTATATAGAAAGAAAGAATAAAAAATTTAAACAAACAGAAATATGTCATATAGAAATATGTCAGTAATGATAAATATTTATGATATACTAAGGCATATTAATTATATAGAAAGAAAGAATAAAAAATTTAAACAAACAGAAATATGTCAGTAATGATAAACATTTATGATATACTAAGGCATATTAATTATATAGAAAGAAAGAATAAAAAATATGAACGATATATGAAAGAAGATCAAGTGACACCTATGGAATATGTTGTTGAATCACATGATGCAGTGGATAGCGAGATGCACAAATGTTTCACTTTCAGCAGAATCTGCACATCAATGATAGACCCTCAATCATTTGCCTGAGTCGATTCCACCAATTTTGTAGAGATAACTTGGCAAAGCTTGTTATGGTGAGCCAATGAAGAAGTGGAATAAGATCCCCAGCAATTGGAGCGACCAATAAGCAGTAGGCACCTTTCCGGTGATGAAAATTTCGATTTACAGCCATTTACGCAGAGCCAATGTCTATAGAGCATTGTTTCCCAAGCTATGGGTCACGACCCACTGGTGGGTCGCAGTCACAACATCGCGCAACACGTCTCGTCCGGGTCGTGTCGTGTTTATTATAGATAACGAAGTGCATCCAGATATCAATGTAGTGTCTGCAATTTTCACTCATTTAACAGAGTTGAAAAATAACTTTAACGCCAACTTCGAAGAATAGATGAAAAAGTCCAACAGGATAAACTGGATTTAAAATCCATTTCAAGACAACATACCGACTGAAATGTCAACAAAATCAAGTGAAGAGCTTGTTGATTTATCAGAAGATACATCGCTGAAAAATACTTTTAATCGCAAGCAATTAGCAAAATTCTGGCTTTCAGTTGCTGACACTTATCCCTGCTTGTTTGACAAAGCGATGAAAGTCCTCCTCCCTTCTCTATCTCATGTGAAGTGGGATTTTTCTGCCATGGTTTCTATTAAGACTAAATACAGAAAGAAATTGCACTATCGAATTCACTGCGATTATAAGTGACTAAAATTGAAGTCAACGCTAATGCTGTTATGACAAAAAAGGCAACAAATTCATTTTTCCCATTAAAATATCACATATTAACATTTTTCCTAATTGAAAATTACGATTATGTTTGGAGGTTTTTCTTAATTGGTGAGTGGTGGGTCCCGAAAATTTAAAAAATATTTGGTGGGTCGCGGTCCTGTCAACTTTGGGAACCACTGCTAAAGAGAATTAATTGTTTAGAACAATCAAGCTCCATAAGACATAGTATTTTGGTCACATATTGAAAGGGGAAAAATATACTCTACTTCAGTTGGTCGCCGAAGGGAAGATTGGAGACCGCAGACGATTCGGAAGAAAACAGCTGTTATGGCTTAGAAATATCCGACAATGGACCGGGATAAGAAGTCGCTACCCAAGATAGAGGTGGTTTCTCTCCTGTGATCATCAACGTCGGGGGACCCGTCAGAATACTTAAAGAGAGAGAAGCCATGAGGAAATGAGTGGAAGTAGTTTTAACGCGATTCTCCTCTTTGAACGTGGGTTGCAGTGCTGCAACTGCCTCAGTCTTGCCTCAGATGCATTCTGAAGATATCACGGAGTAGATTTAAATCTGATCGAAGAGGCTGTATTATAAACTCTTTGGATCTGATACAGCGCACGGCACGCGTCACTCCCCCCGAGCGTGACGAGCCACGCACCTCTTACTGGAGCACATTGCCACATTGCTTCCGGCAGCTCACCATCTGATATCACAGTGCGCTACCACTGGGTATAATTATTTTCATATAAGCTTGCAACTGAACAACCCAAGCTTGGGTACATTGAAGGTGAACCACCACATACCCCGGGCTGAAGCGTCCATATCGGCCCAGCACGTTCGCCGCCTGGTTGGCATTATTTCATGCTAAGGCGTCCTCTCCGCCGGCCTGTCGTCCCAGCAACACAAGAACCAAGACCAAGCGAGTCGGTCGCGCAAAACCTTCAATATCCCACGCGAAAAAGTCTTTATTTCTTAAAAGAGGTCGTACAAAGAAAAGTACAATATAAAAACATCTACAATCTAGAAAATACAATATAAGAACACCCGAGGAGACATCGCACGGGACAAAAATAAATCAACACCCCTCCTTGGAGGGAAAGGGACAAAATAAAAACGGTACGTAACACGCACATTGTTTCGTTGTAACATGACGAAACAATGCGCTTATTACGCACTATACCCACACTAACTCAATTGCAAGCTTATATGAAAGCGCTTATTACGCACTGTACCCACACTAACTCAATTGCAAGCTTATATAAAAAGACCTATACCGTACATTAGAGGTATTACAGTAATCGTGGGAGAATGAATGAAGCTATAGTTGAAACATATCTGTATTTTGTTGACAATTACAAATAGTACTATGTACTTCAAATCAATTACATCTAGTTTATCTGCTACATATTATGTCAATATTTGTAAAGGATTACCGAGGCACACTGGTTCGACTAGAATGCGACTAGTATAAATTGGCGTGCGAGGGAGGGCGTCCCTGTCGCGAAACAGAAGTTGCCAGGTGTAAATTTATTACAGAATACATAATATACAGAATGTACGCTGACCGGTGTCGGAGCCTTAAATAGAAATTTGGTCGGGCAACACTAAAGAAACAAACCAGTAATGGCGACCGCTCTACCTAGAGACCTGTGAAATGGTAATATTGGTCCAGAAATTGTTCTTGCACCATCCCGGACTGTTTTGGATGTTTTGGACACAATAATTCAGTGTATATTGGAAATCAAGATGTCACAGCTCACGCGCAAATACGAGATTGAACTGAATGACACGGCGAGGGGTTACCGCCGAGTGCGGGCGGGGCAGGTTTTAGTTCCAAGGTCCCCGCACGCCAATTTACGTAGGGGAAGGCCTACCTATGGTCTTAGCCAGAGGTCGGCCAAGTCGCCGCACGCCAATTTACGTTGGTCAAGCTCTAGTATTCTCATAGTATTTTATATTCAAAATTGAATAAAGAATACTCACCCCCCAGTTTTTTCTACTATCTACGAGACGTCACGTATAAATGAGTACGTCACGTCTATTTGTGCTGTTATAAGAATTACCAATTACTTATAACAATTGAAGAGAAGTTTTTAACGAACATTTTTGTCAAAAATGAGTTAATAAGCCGTCTAAACCAAATATTGTAGGCTCTTTCCATTGGAAATAAGTTCGGAACTTAAAAATAATTAGAAAATGTTCAAATCGTAGGGATGAACATGTTAACTACACTTTTTCATAAAAATCAAATCAGTTACTAATGGGAAGAACATGTTATCTTCAATAATAACATGTTCATGCCATCATTCTGAAATAATACGCCTTTTAAATTGATTGCAGTATTTATGGATAATATAAATCTTACTCTGGCAGTACTGTCATATATTTGTTTTTATTTGAAGACTATTATAATATGTATTTATATATTATTTTTCAATAATTTTTCGTTTGTATTATTAACAGCATGTTTGTATTATTAATTAACATGCCAGGTATTTTGTAATTTGGATAATGGATGGTAAAACAGGAAGCATTTGAAGGGTTGTTTGATGTTCGCGTTTTACCAATTTTTCCAGAGGCGAAAAATGGTTGTTAACTATATTTTTTTAGGGAAAATTAGTATATTCTTTTTTTTATGCATAAATGCATTTTTTTACTTTTTAAATACTTTTTTGATATTTTAGTGACATAAATCAATAAAAATTAATCTTGAATTAGCAATACAACACATTTTTCAAAGGCGAAATGCAAATGTCCAATTATCTCAAAATGACTTGAATGTTAGTTTACAACTTCTTGCCATGGGGTCTTCAATTACCAACAACTATAATCTTGTTATCCTGAGACCCTTATCTATTTATCTGAACATTTTCAGAATGTGACGATATTAGTTCGCAGTAGGTGAATAGAAGCAACAACTTACGGACACGGTACCAGGCAGACCACAAGTGGACTGTAGTTCCTAATTGACAATTGAACACCGCTCTCGCCGGCCACCAGCCCAAGGTATGACTCCGTAGACCCATTAGAGTGAAATTTAAATTCTTGACACAACTCGCCAAAGAGGTTACTCCGCTTGCGGTGTGAAACAGCGTGTGCTAGATAGCAGAGATTATTTCGTTGCCACCAGGAAGATGCCCTTGAGTATGCAGAAGAGAGTATGCGAGATGGTAGAAGCGGAAGGAACTGCACATTATCGAGGATTTTACAGCTCTCTACACCTTTTACAATGAATTGGAAATTGCTAGAATTCTAGATTCTAGAAGCATCGCGAAGAGACATTTACTATAAAAGGAGATTGACCGGGCCGCTGCGCACTTTAATTCGACGTTGTTTGACAGGCGAGCGAATCGGAAACCCACGCGGTACCGTAAACAAGTGAGCGACAAGAGTAAAGCGGTACAATGAGTACTTACGTGCGAACGATAACGATAAGTGAACTAGTGCGAATTATGAAATTTATGCAAATTAAAGAGCAGTGCTTCAATTATATTCGTGTCCAGTGATTTACGTTAAATAATAAAACTTTATTTAGTTTCAAGTGTTTCATTTACTTCCCACAGCCACTATCAAGTCACAATATTATTTTATTTATTTAAAAAGACATACACATGTGTAACAGACTTTACAGGTAGATTGCTGGCTGTATTACAAGTCGAAAATGTTCTTACATCAATAGTCACGGAGATAAGTAGTGACTTGGTCGAATATTGAAAATTCATTCGCTTTAATATAAGTCAAATTTATTTGACTTATATTAAAGTGAATGAATTTGTAATCCATAGATTTAATGATGATCCAAAGTGTATCAGAAGATAGGTAAGAAATAATTTAAAAAAATGCTTATTTCATATATTGACATTGGAAGATTGATGTTAATATTTTGGACTCATAACTGAGGCAGAAATCTTCCTGTAAAGTATGGTGGACTATCTCTGTCACAACTTGTATATATGAGTATGAGTTGTCGATTTATCATTTACATACTCATTCAAGACTTCTTTTCCATAGACGAAAAAATTAAAAATAAAGCCGTTACGAATTCACATGTAATCCTGCCATAAGTAGTCTAAATAAAATATGAAAAAAAAACTTTATTTAGACATAACGCATAAGTTTGCAGCTATTGCGTCAAATTAGTCCGTTTCCCGTACCGTGGGTACTGGCTTCGATTTCCGGTGAGGTCATAGTACATACATATGATTTTCTCAAGCCTGGATATTTTTGTGACGTGTTTTGCTACAGTAAATATGACTAGTGTCCAGTTACAGTGATTAAAATTCAAATAAAATGATGCCATCTCCGGCCGTTTAATGTGGTTTTTTTAGCGGTGAATTCGAACGAAATTTCTGACGTCACACGGAGTTACGGGGACAGACAGACGGACAGACAGACAGACAAACGGACGGACAGACGGACAGAAAGACGGACAGACAGACAGACAGACAAATGGAAAGACAGACGGAAAGATAGACGGACAGACAACGAAATTATTAAGTATGATATAAAGAGGAAGAGTGATGTAGTGGAAAACTTGCTTTTCTTTGATAATCAAGTTAGTTTATTTGAGTTTCACAATTCTTGAAACATCACAATGTATCAGTGCGGTCTAGCTACACATTTTTAGTCAATTTATTATTAGGAACAACAAAGGAAATAAATCAGGCAACGTTCATCTGACGTAACGTGGCAATCTTTCGTCACAGAGCTGTGGAGCGCTGGGCGGGGGGGGGGGGGGGTGCCGCACACACTCACGTGCCGGCACGTGCAGGAATGTGTAGAGAAACTATTGCGGTACGTATCCCCCGCACTAGGTTTAGTAATGCTCCGTAGCGCCCTAGTGCACGCAGCGCCACGCGCAGTGCTCGCTCGCGTGCCCAGGAGAACACCTCTCTATCCAGCGTCTCTTGAGGACAATCAATGTAGGCACATAAAGTTGTGTTAGCCCTGTTAAAAAAAATGCAGATATGATCCATAATTTCAAATCTATTGAACACTATGAGACATACAACGAATCACGTTGTTGACGTATGGTCCTATATTACACCATCGAACAATCATATAAGAGGTAAAACTCACTAAGTGACATTGGAATAGTTTTGACATAATGAGGTTTAAACATTCAAAATGTGATATTTAAATAATTGACAATATTAAAATTATAATTTTTTCCACTGAATAGGTGTGGACACGGAACGTTCATTTAATGATTTTTACCTGGAACAGAGATGGAAAAAATATTAATGTTTGCAATATAATTTATAATATTTGCCAATATTGTGGTTGGTGAGGACCAGATATCGTCCTCTAAAAGGACGATATCTGGTCTTTGGCTTGTTCTTGCAAGAAAAGATTCCATAGAGGACTACGAAGAGTTTAACGAATTGAAGAGTCAGTGCTCTTATTTTTTATTTAAATATAAAATAGACCCGGGTGGAAGAAAAGAGAAAGGATGCCCTATGAAAATAACTTTTATATTAACACACAATATCCGTCGAAAGAAACGAAAACAATCTCAAAATATATCATTCGGAGGCGTAGTCACCATAAAAGTCAATTACCGCTTCCCATTTGAAGACGGCAAAGAGTGTCCAGTATCCTAGCGGTCCAACTTTCATAGTCTTCCACAACCGCCAGAAGTGCCTGCTCATCAAATTAGGAAGATCGACCCATTCCTGACGTCCGTGGCGATGTTCAAAGCCGGAATCACCACTCTTTGCTTAATAATCGCTTCTTCACCGAAGTGATCATTGAGATTACGAAATGTTTTACACCCTTTCTCCATGTGGTACAGTACAATGATGTGCATTTTAATGTCTTAAACCTATTAAAGAATTCAAATTAAAAGTTAAAATTGGTGGATAACTGAGCGCCTTCCCAATAAAAGGGTAAAATAACTTATTAAGGACTATATTGATACAAAATATGAAGGACGAGAAACATTAATTCGAAGATTAATAAAATTGTAATGCGAAAATCAGCAAAGGTCTGTCAAGATTCGGAAAAATCGGTCCATTCTAAAAAAAAACAAAACCCGTCTCGTGAAATCTCTGGTATTCTAAAGATCTATCGAACAGTACGGAGTATATAAACATCGACATTAAGAGAGAAGGAAAGATGCCTTCAGATGCTGTGCGGATGCTGCGTGTCACGTGGATCGTGAGATGCGCAAATGTCTATCCTAACAGAGATAAGGATTTAAAAACAGCTAGATAAGAATTTGTCATACTTTGGATTTGGTGACAGAAGAAACTATGAGACTCTCAAAACACTCGTGACCATAGAGACAGTTAAGGAAAGGTGAGCAAGGGGGAATGGCTCCAATAAGAAGGATGAATTAAATAAAAAAGGTAACAGAGACTTCTTTAAATATTTCGGCCAGTGTGATCTACAAGAATTGAGATCAGAACGGAGACAGGATGCACCAAATTGCTGACATTTCAGGTAGTGATGGTCAAAGCATATTTTAACCGGTTACACAAGATACTGCTATTTGAAATTTGTATCAGATGAATCGATGACCGATCGTCGAATTGCGAAAAATCACTTACCAATAATCGATACAAATCGGATATAAATCTAAAATAACGGTTATTGTGTAACCGTTTCAAATACCAACACTAATTTCAGGCGACCACGGTGAAGAAGAAAACAGTTTGTGTTAAGCTAACATTTAACTCCGAATTAAGTTAATTTGACTAATAAAATATTCAGTGACCTGCTCTATCATCATCGTCAAACGATCTACGTTGCTACGATCCATTAAAGGCAGAGGCAAAGCAAATAGAAGTGTAATATACTACCATCTGCCGCTTCCAGTTGTTTTCACCCAGTTTTCTTGCATCGCTCTCAACATAATATTATCACTCCATATTCATCGAGGTCTTCCTTGTTGTGTTCTTTGAGATTGCTGATTGCCATATCATCTCCCCGAAACTATTTTAAAACTGGTGCTCTCGTATAGGATTAATTTAGTAAAGCATAAACCTATCTGCCGCTCATTGTTCCTATAAGGTTAGACTTTTGTTAATAATTTACAGTACAGTTCATAATATAATGTGACGCGGACACACGTGTCGGTCGGCCGCGTTTTTTTCGTCGACCCCACATAATCGTAAGCGGGAAAAGAGAAGAAGAGAACGAGAAGAGAAGAAGATTAATTAAGGTAGAATTAGTTTCTTTTAGTATAAGTTATTTGTCATGCCCGGTTCCATTTTAGAATAAGTCTAATTGTAAGAAAGCCATTATCATGTGTTTGACATTAAATTCAATTTTCTTAAAGTAACATTTATTAGAAATTTAAGAACAAATTAGATACTATGTTTTAAACCACTTTATTGCTATATATTTGTTAACTAGTTTCGGTTGGACTCAACCTTCTTCAGGACAATTATAATATAGACTCAGTTAATATAGAGCTCAGTCTATATTATAATTGTCCTGAAGAAGGTTGAGTCCAACCGAAACTAGTTGACAAATATGTAGCAATAAAGTGGTTTGAAACATAGTATCTAATTTGTTCTTAAATTTCTTATAATGTCAAGTCACAAAGTGTTTTCTTGCTTTGAAAAATTAACATTTATTATTTCACCTGCCAACCTTCCCTTAATTGACCAATAGCAGATAGAGAGATGTGATCCGGAGAGAGATGTGTGGTGAGATCGTATCAAATACAATGAAATGAAATACAGATGATAACCGATAGAGTAAAAAATAATAGAAAGAAGAAGACGAAGTAAAAAATAGTTACAAAAAGTGACTACAAGACTACACAAAAATACACATAAAAATAGGCTACATAACAAGCGTACACGCTTGTACTTACTATTAGGTTATGGAAACCTTTTTGCTTAAAATATTGCGTAAATAACCACGGCACAACACACCTTTTTTGGTGTTTGGTGAAAAACGATATTACGGGCGGAAGTATTTTGACGCAATTGGAAAATCGACGTAAGTCCCCTATTAGGGTATCGCGTACCGTGACTATGTATTTCAAATAACTGGTGCGCTTCCAGGTAAATTGATTTTCAACGTTTTTAATGGATTATGTCGGTTGTTTTATGTAACTTCTTTGCTTCGCAATAACCTGGCCGAAAGGATATATCTAAAGACGGTAGGCGAACAGTTGGAATAGTATTGTAACGAGCTGTTCGTTGACATTTGACAGTTCCATAGAAAAGTGTCACATGCGCAGAACGGCAGGCCGGTGGTTGAAATAAGAACTAACATGATTAATAAATAGCGAAGAAATGGAAGGGTTCTTACCCGAGTAGAAAAACAAAAGAGAGCTGTTCTTTTGTGTTTGAATAAAAAATAGCAGTAGTATTGCGTTGCGAGCGATTGTAAAATGTTAGAGATAATGTACAAGCGATAATAAAAGATTTATTTTACGAGTTGTGCCATTTCATTTTTCGAGCGAGCCACGCCACGTAACAGTATGTTACCTCTGCGTGAGTTTAATAATAATTTTATATTTTACTATTTAAGATTCGAGAGGGACAGAATCTCTAATCGACAGGTGAAGTATTAAATGTATTTCATCATGAATAATCTCTACAATATTAAAGCCAAAGCTATCAGTAATACAGCTGGAATAAGGTTTGTACTATCGATGACAATTCATCAATAATTACAGAGTTATAAATATTTTTATGAGCATATTGTAAAGTTAGTAAAATGATTCCAGCTAACGGAATTTTAAATACCTCGGAGTGTAACGACAAGCGACAGGAAGGTGAAATACACAGAAAAACTGGTCTGTTAGTGCTTTTTTGTACGCAGTAAAGACAGCCAAGTTAAATCACTAGGTATGATCACCAAACAAGGATTCTTACGAAGAGATCATCATTCAGGATCCTGAAGTGGGAGAAATTACATTAATCCATTAGGATGGCGTGAGAATGACCATGAGAACGGGACTATGGGTATGGAACCCCCATGCCGTTAATAAATATCTTAATTGGGGTGGCTTCGACACATCTTGCGTCTTGCGACTACGCTCTGGCATTATCATGATGCTCCAACTCCGGCAAGAAGACGCCTTTAGGTCGTATAT
The DNA here is from genome assembly GCA_016648135.1 of Agrypnia vestita. Lineage (NCBI taxonomy): Eukaryota > Metazoa > Arthropoda > Insecta > Trichoptera > Phryganeidae > Agrypnia > Agrypnia vestita. The sequence continues at coordinate 118,035 of JADDOH010006367.1, forward strand.
CCCAATATAATCTCAAATAAGGCCCTGTTGTTTCAAGTTGGATTAGAATAAAAGTTCATTTAAAGCATAGATTTTTATGGAAACGGATCGTTTGTTTAGTGGAGAATGCAAAAATCTATGCTCTAAACGAACTTTTACTTTGATTTAATACAAATACTTGAAACAACCGGTTCTTAGTCTTGGGATTTTATTGGGATTACGACATTAATTGCTGTTACAATGTCTTTATGAAGATAGATGAGGCTTTGATCAGTCTTCAAGCCTAGGATGGGGGAATATAGAGGTGCTCGACCCTTCCTGAGAGGAAAATGATGATGATATATTATGTACATTAGCATTAAGTATATTTTTAATTGGTTACATTATGCATTCAAAAACTTTGTTTATTTGTTTTTTTTGTCCAGTTACAAATGATATAATGCGTTAGTTAATATTGTTGCAAGGTTAGCTGAGAGATTAGCCTAGATATGAACTGTAACATGGCTGTTGACGAACTGTCCGGAGGTGAAAAACCTTAAACGAAGATTCCGCCTCCGAAAATTGGCGAAGTGTGAACGAGGCGAGTAAGAAGTCCCATGTACCTACCTGTCCACCAGGTAAAAACTGGCCACGGATGAACGCTGATGATTTGACAATTTCTTGCCACAATTGCAAAAGTGTTCACGGAATGTTGAGACCCATAAGAATTGATTAAAAAAATGATTTGTCAACCACAGAACTTTGGTCGTAGGTACTTAATTTCGATTTAAAATTATGCCGAGGATCATCAAAAATTTCCATACTTCAAAGTCCACATTTTCGAGACTACTATGGATAAAAATTAGCGATGAGATAAACTTGTATGATTAGACGATTGGTAACTGTGATTATTCTTAATTCACAGGGAACCTATCGTTTAAATTACAGTTACTATGCGTCGTAACGTAAGTTGTGTTGTCCCACTATTTGCTCTGTTGAACAATGTATTGTCGCAGTTTATCTCATCACTAATCTCTAACAAACATCTTAAGCGTAACGAAATTCTCAACACTGAACTTTCCAAGAATCTTTGGGCCACGTTGAGCATTGTCAACACGACATTCGTTGGTGTCCATCCTCCACACTCGTACGCCAGGACTGTAAGGTAGCAAGCATTGCTGAAACGCTGAAATGACCGGAAGATAATGCTGAAATGTGATTGTGTGGGGTATTTTATGAGACCAGAAATAACACACGGGCTAAATAAATGAGCGGAGACCTCAGACTACAAGGCAAAGTGTGGGCATGTCAAAGGTCGGCTAGACCTATTGACAAAGGATGAACTGATGAATGAAGTTGTGTGAAAAGAAGGAAAGGAGAAAGCAAAAAGGTGCAGGTACATGAAATGAAGCGAAATTTAGAGTCCGGTCATATGTAAGAGTACATAGACCTCTTACACAAGCGAATAAGACTGATCTTATTCGCTTGTGTAAGTTACATTTCATTTACATTTCAGTATTCTCCCGAGTACTACTGATAGTACTCGGGGAAATACTGAAATGTAAAGGAGAGGATAGTGTTAAGGAGGGACCTGCAAAAGGTAGACGAATGCCCATTAGATTGTATCCCAACAGCGATGTCAAAGGATGGAACTGTTGTGACTGTGGCCGTCAAAGAGGTTATAATACATAGAGACGAAATCCAGCTGGTAACATGAAGCTTGAGTGGAGACAGGACCAACCATCTCTCTAGTCATTTATAATTTATGATGCTTCGTACATGCCACATGCCAGATCGTTTTTAGAAGAAAATTCACCTTTTTAGTGGTTAATTTATTCAAATTGGTGACGTGCTCTGTCAAAAATTGTTTATCATGCTCTAATAAACTATCAAAACTAACAAAAAATATAGGATTTCACTGATAAGAAGTATTCTTTAATTATTACATTTTTCAGTCGCTGAAACATACCCACGGATTTCAAAAATGCATTAAGTCTAATTTTTATTAATTAATTTTTCACAAAAAAATAATTAAGAGCATATAACTGTGTTATATTATTAGCTAGTCAAACAAATTTTAAAAATATGGAAACAAAACTTTTAAAAACATAGATGAAATATAAGAAAACCTCTTTGGTGGCCATGGAAGTCCCTCGAGGCCGATGAAAAAGATTATCGACCCATTTTTTTTTCGTCACCTGGATTTTTATTAGCATGGACGCTTACCGAAGAACTGATAAGGCGACTTGAGGCATTCGAGGTGTGGATCTAAAGAAGAATTCTCAAAATAAGCTGGATGGACAGAGTTACGAATGAAGATGTTATGGCTCGGATGAATAAAGAAAAATAAGTTATTAAAACAATAAAAATACGAAAACTTCAATATCTTGGACATGTGATGAGACATCCAGAGAAATACGAGATCTTGCATCTCATAATGCAGGGAAAGATTGCCGGAAGTCGGGGCCCTGGAAGAAGGAGGACTTTATGGCTGAAAAACTTGAGACAGTGGTTTGGCCAGTCTACTGTGGAGCTGTTCCGGGTCGCAGTAAACAAAGTCCGCATAGCCAACACGATAGCCAACGTCCGGTAAACGGACAGGGCACGAGAAGAAGGATTTTCATTACAACTGGAAGATTTTTACTCTTCCGATTTTCCAGGCTTTAAAAATCTTATAAATATATTCTAGGTTGGTGTATCATTAGACGAATGTTACTTTCACCTGGTGCTGCTCGACGTTGACGCTATAATGCCAACCATTATAATGCCTCTGAATTAAGACTACTGTTCTCATAATCTACCAAAAAACGAACCGCTTCATTGTCACCAGACCCCTGACAAACTTACCAATTTAGATTTACTTTCAATTTCAACCAGAGTTGGTTTTTTGTATGTTTCACCTTTTGAGAAACGCGCGTTTCTGCGAAATCTCTCAAAGCATATAACGTGTCATTTTCATTTTTATAAATGAATATATTATTTATAGGCCTCGAAAATTAAATTAGACATTTAATTTTATTTCAAAAGTTTCTAAAAGTAGACGTTTAATTACTTGATATATACACATAATACAAATAAATTTGGATAATATGTAACAAGCCTCTTGGCTAATACCTACCTATCTCGCTAGATATATAGAAATACCTGTTCTGAAGTAGGTAGCTTTTTAAAATATTTTATCCCCTTAGATCGTCACCAAATATTAATTTTGAAATAAAGTACATAGAGTATGATGAAGAGAAATGAAGAGCAAAAAAGAGCAAAAAAATTGAAAAAACATTCGTTTTATATCTTTTTTAAAAAATCTTATAATATCTGTATATGGGAAATAAATTCGCCGGTGGTATATGCATCCGTATTCTGAACTAAGCAATATTCCTATTTCTGTATCTTTACAGTTATTGTATCACATTGTGACGCCGTTTTTTTTGACGTTTCATGTTTGAAAGATTTGAAATTAATGAATTTAATCAATTAGAAAGCTCATTATTCGTAATTGTGAATAACTTAACGTTTTAAAATAACGTTTTAAAATTTTCTGATTGATTGATCAAACATGTCAAACTTAAGACATCGAAATTGGAGGCAATACAATGTTGTACATACCTGCCAAGATTGGGATAAAGATCTGACATCCCGATATTGGTATTTTCAGAATAGCACAGATGGTCATATATTTTGCTTGATGGGTATGGGTCTACCGAATTATTCCCACTTTTGTTTTGTTTTGTCCTTCCCAATTGAAGGGTCGTGGTACAATATTCACCTGAGTATAAATATGTTATGAAATTGTCGATATTAATGATTTCTTATTTTGATCAAATCACTTCTTCAAACCTTAAAAAAAACCTCTTACGCAAAGGTTCCCTGAACATTGTTGTCGTGTTTGCCAAGTCGCCGAAGAAAACGCTATAACATTAACAAGTCCCCTGCGTGACTGATGATTACGAGGTTTTTCGTAACTTCAAACCGGTTTTCATTTCTATAATACAACAGAGTTTTTTGGTTTTAGTACGTTTAGGTAATAAGTAATGAGCTTTGCTAATTCTTATGCGTAAGTACGTTCGTTTCCTTATGCAACATTATTTGTTTACATGCATGTCCGAGAAGTTTTTGTATTGGTTGATTGTTTAATTAATATTGGTGCAATATAAAACATGCACACGTAAATTAATAAAGTTATGTACATATTTGTATAGTGTCATCATGTCAGTGTTGTTAAATATCCCGGTAACTGTAAGCGGCTTCACCATTTAAATTAAACTGTTTCTTTGATATCTGCAAAGCTTCTAGATTAGTATCAAGCTACGTATATTTGCTGTTAACTAATAAGGTTCAGACCTTAAACGTAAGATGTGTTCAAACTTTATTTAATAAATTACAGGTCAGTTCATCCAACAGTACAAAGGATTGGACAGATGACAGAGGGAAATTGATAAGTAAAATATAACAGAAAAACAAAATAAGAGTGACGAATATAATCATTTGTTTCTCGTGATTCTCGGGAGACTGAAGACTCAATTTTGGATTCACAAATTCAGAGTCATCTTTGGCATGGGAAGACAGAGATTGTGAGCTGACTGCTGTGCCCTTTTTGTTACTCTTTTTATTTACATTTTCTCAACCTGACTGCAGAATGCTTTTAGAGTTCTGCTTCGAAATTGCAATTATCCTATATTTTGATCAGTTTTCTATAGCTATGTATATAGTCTTAGTATTATTATTTTTTATTATAAATTTATACATATTTTCTTTTGTTATAGATCGTGCCAAGCCTTGTACAGCTTGTCGGCATTTTCTTGGCGTATAGGTGTAATTTACATAGAATAAAATATATATCGTCATCACTCTTGGCACTACAACCCTTGGTGGGTCTCGGCCTCCTCAATAATCTTCCTCCACTCATCTCGGTTTAGCGCCAGCTCTCTCCAGTTCCGAAGCTCCAAGGCGTCTTTGAGGACGTTGTCACTCCATCTTATTATATTTTATATCTTATTATATGAACATAACAAAACTTAAAAATAAACTAAGTAATGAGACTTGGTAACCAATCGAAATAATAAAAATAATAAACGTCTCCATTTATCGCTTTTAGTTGCAATTTTTGCAGGTTTGCTTTCAAAGAGTCTAATTTTCTTGGCATCCATGTGAGCGTTTGCTCTGGGATATCAAACAGTACATAATCTCCTTCGGTCTAAGGCATTCCGATCACGTGCCAATCCATCGAAGTTCTAGCTGAATGATTGTAAGTTATTTTGGCTTCTGCGAGAACTTCTTCTAACGCATTCAATTGAGCGTTTATCTTACCGTCTGAGCCCTTATACTCCCACCTAAGAACTTTTCACCGCGTTTGAGTTACACTTCTCCGACCTAGATTGCGTCCCCTTCCATCTTGTTTTACATTCTCGAATTCAACACTTGCGATACAAATTAAGAAATGGTCACGTTAATTACTATTAATGGAGTAAAAGTTGTGCGCGCTGTCCGTGCAATATCGGATGCATGAGGCAGCGAGATTTCCACTGCGGTTTCAAATGCAATTACTACTCTTTCATCTCGAAAAATTATTCATAAATATTCATGTTATTTGGAAAGTCGACAAATTAGCATAAACGCAAGATCCATTATATATGATATTACAATACTTACACCATCGACCCAATGAAGCCGTGAGCTGCGGATGCGTGCCAGGTATGACACGCGATGTTCCAACGAACCCGCGATGCCATTCGGAGATCCTGGGATTTCAGTCTGATAATTTGTTTGTTTTTTAATTAGTGTATATTATAGATATCTCACAGAGACGAAACTGTATTAATTATGGGAAAGTAGGTATAGAAGTCATTTTGGGTGTACACAGGACTTATGACCTGTCTTTTTATGGTTGGCTTAAGTGATCACTTTACACAATTGTAACATTCGCCATTTCCACCCATGATAGAATATACCATGCTTATTCATTTTTTGGAAGTTGTATATATGTTCAAATTGCGTGGAAAGCTTTCATATATGAGTTGTAAGCGCCTTTTCCATGCGGCCTGTACAAAGCCATTTTCATTCCCCTAAATCCCCACAGACAAATGTCGCTATGAGAAAATCTACATTGAATTTAGGGAATAAAATGGCTTTGGTACAGCCGCATGGGAAAACGGCGCTTACAACTCATATATGAAGCTTTCCCACGCAATTTGACTATATACACTTCCAAAAAATGAATAAGCATGGTATATTCTATCATGGGTGGAAATGGCGAATGTTACAATTGTGTAAAGTGATCACTTAAGCCAACCATAAAAAGACAGGTCATAAGTCCTGTGTACACCCAAAATGACTTCTATACCTACTTTCCCATAATTAATACAGTTTCGTCTCTGTGAGATATCTATAATATACACTAATTGATTAATAATGTCTCTGTGACATAAATCCAGCACTGTTCTGAAAGATTTGAACAAACTCAAAATATTCTGTTTGTTTTTTGTTTGTGGAAGTCGAAATTTTGAGACGGTACCAAGATTTACATACCAAGGCTCCCTGATAACAAACAACAGTAATACTACAGAGGGGATCCAGAAGCGCATAGTGAAATCAAATCGCTGATTTTTCCGCCTACAAAAGCAGATGAAATCCAGACTGCTGTCCAGAAACACCAAGATATTGGTGTACAAAATGCTTATTAGGCCAGTGCTCACGTACGCAGCTGAGACGTGGGTACTAACTAAGAGAAATGAGCGAGCATGGGCGTTTTTGAAAGGAAAATTTTGAGGCGTATCTTCGGACCGGTTCTAGAAAATGGACTTTGGCGTAAACGTTACAACAATGAGCTCTACACTCTGTTTAAGGAGTTAAACATCACAAAATTTATTAAACTGGGAAGACTTCGGTGGCTGGGTCATGTGAAGAGAATGTCCGAGCATCAAGCACCAAATTCCCTGCAAATTCCCTCAAGGCCAATAGTGAAGGAGCTTAGGAAGGCCAAAATTAATATGGAGTGACAACGTCCTCAAAGACGTCTCTGTCTTGGAACTTCTGAACTGGAGAGAGCTGGCACTAGACCGAGATGAGTGGAGGAAGACTCTTGAGGAGGCCAAGACCCATTAGTGGTTATAGTGCCAAGAGTAATGATGATTTGTTTGTTTTAAGGCAAGTGCTTTATCTACACTAAAAAGATGTATCCAGCGAAGAAAACTATATTCAATGTCGATTTTATTTAGGCGATTTACAATGTAACTATGCACTTGAATTTTAGTACTTTATAATAATCGGTACTAAAGTACCTAAAAAGTTGGTAACTAAATTCTATATCTGTCCATCTGCTCTCTCTGTTAACAATGAAATAAATACCTTTGACGGATCTAAAACTAATTTTACATAGTTACTCTTTAGGGCTCAATATTTATAAAACAAAGGTACACTTCCCGCGATATATATTAATATTGATTATATTGAATGCCATCCGTCATTACGTTCCTTTCAAATTTAAATTTACGATAGGTCGACCACAATCAAAAGACCATTCCCTAGCTTTGTCCGGTAAGAAGAAAGCGGAGGAAAGTTGCCTGGCAAGCTCGTATTACAAGCCTCAATAAGATACTCCTAATAAATATATATTTTTTAGTTTAAAAAAGGTTACTTACTTACTAGAAAAACTTATTTTGTGTTCGTTTTTTGCATCGTAACAACACACATATTTTCTATTGAATGCGGTCTAGCTATAGGTTGTTTCTTAAGATTACCGAATTAATAGCATAATTTACTTAATACCATTCCAGAAGCGTGAAAAAAATAATGTCATCAATTCCCACCTATCCACAAAATAAGAAAAAAGGCTTTTGTTTAAAAGCCAACATTCTATTCAACATGTGTTCTTTTACTGGCATCAAACTATCTTACCAATAAAGCCAATACCATTGCCATTCCCGCCATTTTTATGTGTTTTATTTCATTTTAAAGTAGGATACCTCTTAAAAAACACCCTTACATATATATTTTTTAAATTCTTCGTCCAATTCAGATTTATGCACTTGTTTTAGGATCATTTTATGTACCGCTCTATTTATGGCTAAGACTAGATTGGACTCACCATCTTCGTAAGCTAAAACTCGTATTTCCAGGTACCAAAGCTAGCCCATAACATCTGTGAAGATTCGTACGACTCCAGGACTCCAGAAAGCCAGGAATGTAAAAAATCATGAATATAATACGGATATTAAAGTGAGGTTACTAAAAACATTTGATGACAACTCAAATTCCTTGATTATATTTTGTGCCTATTGTAAACATAACGCTATAAATACAGTGGGCATGTGTCAATAATGTGATTCGTTACGTATTATGTAGTGCTTGACAATTTTGAACTTTAATAATAAATATTATTTGCATTATCTTTTGCTTGTTAATCACATTTTTATGCGACATGCAAATTGCTTCTTTTGCTGTTTTGTCGGTTCAAAAGAAACTGGTCGAAGGCCTAATGACAGAAACTTTCTGCTGGTATGTAATAATTATACATTGCACCGTTTCGTTATACATATACGAATATATTAGATATTTATCAATTTTATCAAGATCTGCTTATTAACGTTCGGTGTTGCAATTTCTCTTTTCCTTAAGAGCGATAGGAAGTAGTGATGGGTCCGCTCTGTACTCACTACTACAATGTAGTACTACACTACATTGAAGTGCACACTTCGCACATTTTGATGTGTAGTGCACACTACAAACTACAAACACCAAAGTTATTGAAAGTATAAACTTCAAATAGTACACTTCATTTCAAAGCGAACACTACAAAGTACATACACTTCAAAGTTATCGAAAGTATGAGAAACACATTTTAAATAGTGTATTTTTTACGTGAAATTTTTGGAAAGTTGATGTAGATATATGAAGAATTTTCTGGAATCTGTAACAACCCCCCCCCCCCCCCCATGGTTTGAAAAATTTTGGGAGCTATGAAGAAATTTTTGGGAAGTTGATGTAGCTAAACGGAGAAATCTCTGGAAACTGTAACAACCCCCCCCCCCATGGTTTGAAAATTTTTTTTTTTATGTCGCCAAATGTTACTTTGGAGAAAATATCGTCATTTATTTAAATATTTTTGTCGTTGAAATTTGGGAAAAATACTTCATTTCATTTATAAACTTACTTCACAATTACTTCATTACATTACTTCACTTCATTAATACTACAATTACTTCATTTCATTACTTCACTTCATTAATACTACAATTACTTCATTACTTCACTTCATTTACTTCATTTCATTTCGTAGTACTACAATTGCTTCACTTCAAGTAGTTTTTACTACAATTGTAGTGTACACTTTGTAGTCTTCAAACTGGTGAACGTGTGTGTGTTGTAGCCTTCATTTTGAAATGAAGTTTTTCCCTTCGCTAATAGGAAGTCACGTGTGCGGACCGTTATAATAATGCGTTTTACATATTTACTGAAACATCTGAGAAATCAGACGTATTATAACGGTTTAGAATACATTAGACATTAGTCGTCTCGGAGAAACTGAGATAAAACTATAATATTAAACATAGAAATCTAGATATGACCTAACCGCAATGCAAACGTGATTAAGTGTGACATTTTATATCAACTTATTATAAATACGGTAAAATAAATTCGTCGAAATCGAGCGTCGTTCCTGGAAACTATTGTAGACGTTTTCGTAGCGTAAGCCTTTAGATTAGTAAGAATATTAAGGTGATAAATATTCCGTGTACGCATCTGTATTTAATTATAAGTAAAATATAATGGATGAAGAGATAAAGGCTGGTGGAAAGGAAGGTCGTGGAATGGAGGCCACGCAGCAGTAGGAAAATTGATGGTCATTCTTAAGCCTGACAGAATGACGACGTCTGATCCTGGCTGTATCCACCGATGGAGAGGAAACTAACTTAAATTTAGAGCAAAACGTTATCATAATTTAGAAACAAGATATCTTAGCATCTTCGAACACGCAGACATGATCAGTGAAGTGAAGGCATGAAGACACGCCACAGACCCAGGGCCGGTCTATGAGCAAAAGATCCCATATCAGCCCTAAACTTTGGCCATTCTGATTGGCATTATTTTAATATGCCTTGCAAACATGGACAAAGCAAATTGTATTAAAACTAGTTGTTACATAAAGAGCCATGGATGAATAAGCGATATTGGATATCTCAAGGAAAGGTTGTCAACATTGTGCAGATGATCACTTAGCTAATGTGGGACTATGTTGATCACATTTAGCCTGGTTTAAGAATGCAAGATAGACCTAGGAGACCTGCAATGGCATCCATGGTAGTAAAAGCAGAGGTCTGCCATAAATCCATTTGGCTGATGACCTGAAGAGAAATGCTAACCTTGCATGAATGAGAGATGTACAAGGCATGGACTGGTGACAGATTTTGAGAGAGGTCTAACTCGATGATGCATACTATAATATATTATAATGAATGTATAGTATTATCAAAGTCTAAACACCTAGTTACTCTCCTTATGGAGTGTATATATTGGCCAGTTTGGATGAGGGCAAACTGATTAGATGGATTGAGGATTTGAAACCGCGAGTCACAATTCTTGCTTATTAAGTCCTTCTTATATGCCATTTCTTTACTTCTTTCTAGTATACTCGTCGTACCGTTCCTCTTTACACAAATCGAGAGTACACTAACTGCAGTTATTTCTTTTAGTTTTTTCTCATTTTATTCAACTTGATTACTGATACGGTGTTGAAATTATATTGTTATAGGAATTCACTTCTATATACAAACTCTAAGCTTAACTAGGGCGAGCATAAGGGTTAATCAGATAAAAATGGTTCCATGGTTTTTCATTAAAGCAACAATTTTTTTAAATTTATTTAAATGAGCAAAAAACAACAGTACTTATACGATCCATTGGAACAGATTTATGTCGAATAATTGACTACTGCTAGCTGATAAAAATGATCAAATAAAGGTTGTTGCACAAAGCGAAACTTAACGTACTTTTCAGGCTGTATTGAATCTCTGCCTTTGCAGTATAGTGGACAATAGCCTGGTTAAGGCCCCAGACCACTGTGAAAAAATATTTTTTGTCATTTTTTTTCCTCTCATTTTCTGAAAGAGGCATTTGTTAAGAATGCTCTCACCAACTATTTTAAAGAAATTTGTTAAATTGACGGAGATACAGCAGTTTATATTTTTTTGTTTGTATGTTGAATTATCCTTCAACAAAACTTTGAATGCGTTTTTCTCAAAAGTACATTTTTCAACCTGGTTGACAGCATATCAGAAAAACTATAGATCCGATTTGCATGCGCTAAGTCGTAAACTGTTTGAAAATGCAGTCTCTATGGCAGCACGTAGGGATTTTTTTTATAAAGGGCCCCTTTCTATTATTTTTTTAATAAATGACGAAAAATTTTCTATAAAAAATCGAAAATAAAATTCGCTAGTCCGCTATGTTTTTTTTTAGATAGCGAAATTCCCCTACGTGATGCCATAAATCTATATGTCTAGTTTCTAAATATATTTTTATTTCATTTTTCGGTTGTACCCTATGTCTTAATAGCTGTCAACCACCCAGCGGCAAATTCGTCAGAGTGTCCTCTTGGAAGCAGGTACACCGAAAACTATACTTTAGATTTGAGTACAAAAATTTGTACGCAGTCTTCCATACGTATATATATGTACTATGAGTAATAAAAAAAAAAAATCCATGTATCGTTTGCTTGAAAATAATTACGAAAAATACACCCTCATACTGCGCGCGCACAGTGGTCTGGGGCCTTAAGGGTAAATAAAGCTTTAACAGACCTGAAATAAACAGTGAAGTGCAAATAAATATTTATTTATTTATTTAATGATCATGGAAGACCAACAGCACAGCAAAGAAGCATAGAAAACATTGATATAATATAGATGGCCAATTACAGGTCTCCACATTTAGATACATGTTAGTAATGATAAATATTTATGAATTAAACTAAGGCATATTAAAAATTATTTAGAAAGAAAGAATAAAAAATTTAAACAAAAGAAAAAGAAACTTAATTATTAACAGAAAAACAGAAAAACATAGGCATGTTAAAGAATAATACAAAGAAAAAAAAAGACTTAATTATTAAGTAGGAAAAAAAATTCTGCACTAAAAATGACTTAGTAATCGTAATCGGGATGCTGTGCCGAGAGAAATTGACACGACGACTCCAGCTCTTAAAACAATAGGGCCGTTCACTGTACCTACTCGAAAATAAGAAAGACGTGTTAACAATTCCGGCGAGCGCTTAACAAATCTGTCGGATCTGAAGACAGCGCGTTAACACTTAGTTATGTTATCTGCGCACCAATTAGTTATGTTATCTGCGCACCAATTAGTTAACATCTCCCGAGATGTGTGAACCGATTCCGCCCCGAACAATGGTCCCAGAGCCCCGCCCACCGCTTAGCACGCTTCCCACATAAACCATACGGCCACAACAATTTGTCAGAAATATAAACCATGCCTCCCATTCATTTATGTAATAATATTTTCATTCAGAAGTCCCACGCTCGGTTTCCTTAAGAATTACGGTTTCGCAATCGTGACGTAAAAATACGTCTTTATTATCACAAGCAGATCGAACGCATCAATATCGATGGGAAATTAATAACTCGACAAGTTAGGGATTAGAATTTATGACTATCTCACTGTTATGGGCCTACCACACGCTCAAGTATCAACACACTTTTGCATGCGCATGCCATGCCGGTTGCACCGTGTGCAAAAAACCAACTACACGCACGGTGTTCCATGTACAAACGTGCGTATAGCGTGTTTTGTACACGGTGTCCCATTTACAAGCCGACATGCGCATGCAAAAGGCCCATTATAAGTATAAGTAGTAGATATAGAACAAAGAGCAAATAAATAAATAAATAAATAAATATAGCTTTATTCCAGAATGTGGGGAGGTTCGTGCAGTCCCACACATTCCATATAAAAGAAAATACACACATTAAAAATATTATATAAAACAAAAGAGAAATAGTAAAATCATATAAAATAGAAGAGAAGTATTAAAAGTAATCAAAAGAAATATATGGTAAAATATCGGCTTTAGCGAGCGATGGCAAGTCAATTATGCGGGGCCAGTATCTTTCTCCAGTGTGCATCGATGCTGGATGCTGGAGTAAGACGGGCTTCCAGGATAAGGATATTTCCGGAGCTGTATATCCTTTCCCTCATCCCTGCCACCCTGGATCTTAAGAGGGCTGCAAAGTTGGGAACACGCCCCTCAGTGAACATACCGGAAGCGCTGCAATATCTGGGAAGGCCAAACATCATACGAAAGGCGTTGTTATATTGTATGCTGAAGTCTTTCTATGCTGCTCTTTTTATAATTTGTCCAGAGTTCACATGTATATAACGTTGCACAGAAGGCAAGGAAGAGCGTTCTTTTTACAGCGGTGCTACAAAGACGAAACCTTCTACAGAGCATATTCGCTTTCACACTGAGAGCTCGTCTTTGCCTGTCAATATCGTCGTCGTCCATTAGATTATTTGTAATTAATTATAAATAAAGATTCTAACTTTAAGAACCACCACGGCACAACTCCACTGTACATACTTGGGAGATAAATAGAAAAAAAAGTAACCCATAAAAACCATGTTTTTATTATACTCCCTTTCTTTGTAAAATATAATAACAATTAAAGACGAATTAAAACATATAACATAACACTGAACTTACAGTAATTTAATATATTTCTAAAATGTCAGATGTTTTGAGCTTTGATAAGACACTTCATGCTTTGTGTAGTGAAGTACCTATTATGTATACCGACGGAGTAATTCAAATTTAGAAAATATTCCGCGACGTTATCGGGCCGCCGTTGCTAGTAATCAAACATTTGTAATGATTCCAATTAGAATAAACTATTAAAAATTTGAAAAATCCAAAATTATACTATAATTATTATTATTTTTTTACCAAAATTTGATAGATCTTCTTAGTCGTCGCCACGAGTCTGCTTGCAAAGTTTCGGCTCGATTGGATCACGAGTAAAGGGTCAAAAAACGTTCCAAAGTTTTTTCGACGACAAGCCGGCAAGCAAGCAAGCAGACGCCATGAGTTAATATAAAGGGAGTAAATACACTGTTGTCACAAAACAAATTTCAAGAAAGAAACATTTCAAAATACGAACAGTTTAAGAAAGAAGTCAAATACTTGATGTTGGACAGCGATGAATTGTAACTTTGCCCTCATGTCTTAAATGGTTTCTGTATAATAAAAACTTTGTTCAGTAGCCGGCAAACATCTTGAACATCGGCTTCAGCTGCGCAGAAGATAAATTTTGGGTCTCAGGGGTGAGGTAGTATGGAGGGTGCATGCGCAAACTTTCCCCCACTACGCCGAAAATTGTTCACGATGTTTGCCGGCTACTGTACTTATTTTGGCTTGTAAATTCTCATCCCATAAGCTCGAGCTATTGGCTCATATTATGGGAAGTATAATGTCATATTAAAATGTAATAACATAGATTTAATTTATAAAAAAAATCATTGTAATGTATCTATTGTATAAATAAAAAATAAATAAATAAGGTTAAAAAAATAGTAACCCATAAAAACCAAGTTTTTATTATACTCCCTTACTTTGTAAAATATAACAACAATTAAAGACGAATTAAAACATATAACATAACACTAAACTTACAGTAATTTAATATATTTCTAAAATGTCAGATGTTTTGAGCTTTGATAAGACACTTCATGCATTGAAGATTGAATTCTAAAAACATTTGTCATTCAATTTAGATTTTCGACATTCGTAGTGAAGTACTTATTATGCATACCGACGGAGTAGTTCAAATTTAGAAAATATTCCGCGACGTTATCGGGCCGCCGCGCCGCAATCAAACTTTTCTAATGATTCCAATTTGAAAAAACCAATAAAATTTCTAAAAATCCGAAATTATACTATAATTATTAATTGTTTTCAACGAAAATTTGATAGATCTTGTTGATCGTCGCCACGAGTCTACTTGCCAAATTTCAGCTCGATTGAATCACGGGAAAAGGGTCAAAAATCGATCCAAAGTTTTTGTTGACGGCAAGTAAGCAAGCAAGCAGACGCCACGAGTTAATATAAAGGGAGTAATAAACTAAAACCATAATCCATTACTCTATGGCAGGAATTTTAAGTTTGCATTGATTACAGAGAAACAGGCCTTTGCAACATGTAATTTCTTCGGGATAGAGGAGAAAAAAGACACTGGATTCGACAAGTTCAAAACGAGTACATCGGGGAAAGTTTTAAGGCTTTAACCATTTGTACGTGGCTCAAACGTATACGATTCAAGGGTCAAATCGCGTTAATGTTCTTACTATTCCTAGTACCAAGCTAAGTCCTTATGCTGCAACATTGATGCATTAAGCCATGTATTCACTAGGGGACAAATTGTCCCTCAACAGCATGCGCGGCATAGAGTCTACGTGACGTTGCAACGTCGTGCAATATTCCGCGACCTCGCGCACAACATAGCGCGGCATTTCTACGTGCCGTGGCAACGTTGCCATGCGCACGGTACCCGAGCGTACTCACTGCAACATTCCGCGGAGCGTCAGTACCACGTGGTATGTTTACAAGTGAATACGCATGCGCTGTATCTGTCAAGATGACAATGCGGGGAAACGAAATCGTTCTCGAACTCATCGAGCTGTATCGATCGAAGATCACATAGAATGTCCGTCCTTCTTTCTCTTTGTAGTTAATAATTTCGCATTTTCCTCTTTTTTCTCCTCTTACTTTTAGATAAACTCATTAACATAAACAGATACGCGGCTATCATCATAACCTCATAGGGCGATATATTTCCGTGACGTCTGGAAAACAATAATTATTTGCAAAAAGGACCTTGTTTTTAATAATATTCAATTTTCTACAGTAAAACCTCGTTAATTTGAAATTGCGACCCAAAAAAACATTTCGAATTGCGCGGAACCCCGTTTTCGCCAAATGTGATACCGCAGCTGTCATCCATAACCTCATCGGATGACATTTCCGCGACAAGATATGCGAATCCCGGTGTGTACACGTCAATTGACCACGTCATTGTCCCCGAAACATGAGCGTAGATGTTGATGCGACATGTCGAGCGGAATGTTTCGCGATTTGTCCCCTAGTGAATACATGGCTTTAACATGTTGATCTAGTAGGACGAGGATCGACTCAAGATTAGACGTCTTCACTCACCATATACCATGAACTGCATTTGAAGTCCACTTAGCGGTACTCAGATACAGGTCTGATCTAAGTACTCGTTAACAAACGAGAAAGCTACCGGGGCAGGTAATAAATAAATGTGCCATTTTACAAAGAGCAAGGATAAGTTGCCACGGTATAAGAAATAATGTTATTTTTATGGGGAAGTAGGTATAGAAGTCATTTTTTTGATGTACATAGGACTTACGACCTATCGTATGGTTGGCTTAAGTGATCACTTTACACATATGTAACGTTCGCCATTTCTACCCATGATAGAATATACCATAATGGCGAACGTTACATATGTGTAAAGTGATCACTTAAGCCAACCGTACGATAGATCGTAAGTCCTATGTACAAATAATGTTATATAAAAACAGTCTGGCGGAAAAAAGTAACATTAACCTAACTCGAAAAACAAAATCAACCGTTTCAATTATTCCGATAAACGAGTATATAAACTCTATTGCAATTTCTGTTTAGTAATTTATATAGATATAATGATAGGAAGTTTTAATATTGCAATAAAATAATTTCTGAGATGCTTTAAGAAATTCCCAAATATTTTAGAGACAGGCAACACATTTAAAAAGAAAACGGCATTGAAATTTTGTAGTAGAGGCCTGAGGTTATACAATTTAGTAATGTTAGAAAAATGTCATCAAAATGCTCTAAAACAGTCCCTCACAGCATTAAATCTAATATAATTAATTACCAATTGAATTTAACGAATAACCCATTGTTTAGGAGATATTGTCCATGTCAATGTCTTCCTGTCAATCTCCATCGCACATCTGTTATGTATCGGTCGATATTAAATGTAGTTTATACAAAGTTTGTTAGTTATTTCAAGTCAATAGCAAATTTTACATATTTTCATTTTTACTTTTTAATAAAAGATGACATATTGAAGACGAGAAATACGATGATGATGATTAATGATTCTCCAATACCATCTAGACATTTCAAAAAAGCGAAAAAAATGAGAATGAGAGATTCCCTGGAAAAAGATTCGGAACACCAAGGGACGCCCGGTCAGTAAGACCACAGTATACTAAGAACAGTAATACGTCTTCATACAAACTGGCCGCTACCCATTAGAATGTGTGCGTGCGTGCTCGGCGCCGTGTACGCACGCACTGTGACGCACACATTGACACAGAATATGGGGGCATAAGGCGGCGGCAGTAAGGGCCGTGCCTTCGGTGCCATTCGCGCTCGCAGCCGCCGCTTTAGAAAAAAAATTGCGCTTCCTAAAAAAAATTCCTTTTTTTATGTTTGTGGTGCTTTACTAAAAATGTGTGTTGATTATCACAAAGACTGTGAGTTTTTAAAAGTCTACGTTGATGTTAATCAGCGTTCTTGCAATTTAAGTGCAGAAACTAGGTATACTAATTACAGAAATTTTCGGGTTTCGTGTCTACCTTATGCGTCGGAATCTCAGACGCTACGAGTTAAAAGAAAGGGAGTAAAAATAAAGTGACAACCCTAGCGTCAATGCAAGAGTAGGCTAATAACTCGCCGACAGGCCGGAGATAAACTACTGTTCTGGGTACACTGTGGTAAGACTTGCTAGATTCATCAAGTGAAGATGAAAGTGAAGAAACACTCGACACCCCGGATGCTGTTTTCAAGAAGGAATTGCTCTCATATCGCAAGAAAAAAGACTGAATATTTCAGAAAGCCCGCTTAAGTCGTGGAGCGTTAATCGAGATAATTTAAAAATATTATCTGAACTAGAACGCAGATATTTATTGCCGCCATCGGCCAGTGTTCCTAGTGAACTATTATTTAGTGGCGCGGGATTAATTTTTGAACCCTTGAGAAACAGGCTAGAGTCTGAAAAGACACCATTTTTGAATTAGTACTAAAAATTTGAATATCATATAAAAATACTAAAAAATCATCTCTTTCATTTATTCATGTACTAGCTGTGTCCGCGCGGTTTCGCACGCGTAAATTTTTAGAACACTGTTTGGATCGTCATAGATCTTTCGCGAACCTTCTAGAACGTTCTCCTTCCAGAACTTTCAAGAAATTCGAATGTACAGGCACCTTCTAGATACACCGACAGATTCCGCCACTCAGTTTAGAACCTTATAGAACTTTCGGGAATTTTCTAGAACCCTTTCCTTCCAGAACTTTCTAGTTTTTTCGGAACCTTCTAGACTCAACGACACAGTCAGCGCGCCTATTTTGAAACAATCTGAAGCGTTTGCGGCCTTCCCATAACAAAACAATGTGCTAGAAAGCACATTTTCGTCACCCACTCCCACCCACGCACAGCCACCCCCACCAAACTCGCATATTTTCGATGTGACACCAAGGGCTATCCACCACTATAACCACCGGTGGGTGGTTGTGGCTTGTTCTGGAGAAAACTTGTCGGATAGGGAAACACGGGTTTCTTTTTATGTATATATATTGATTTAAACTAGATCTTCTCTTAAAAAAACTTGAGATCCGCATCCGATGTGAGCCTCAAAAAAATACGCATCCGCAACATCCCTAATATATATTATCAATTATCCGCCCCATTCCATTCTACACTCAATTTAGCAGCGTTTCTTAAACCATTCCATGTTTTAATAATAGCGAATAACGCTCTTTGGCTCTCGGATCCTTGGTTAGATTCTTGGAACACGGCGAATCGTGACTGAAATTGAAAACACTCTTTAATACCTTCGTAAGGTCATGATGAGGGGGTACTCGTTTTCAATAAGATTGCGCACAATGAATACACGATCACGTTTCGAAATTACTATAAACTGGCTGCAATAATATAATATATTATACGGCAATGGCCGTTCGTTCTCTGGTTACGTGGGTTACCACCTCGGCCAATATTTGAGAACATTCGGGGCCTTTTATCGACTGACTGATATTTTTATTGAAATTTGCAACATATATTCAAATTTTCGAAGGAAGCAAACGCTTGGTGGTGAGACATTATAATGAAATAAATAAAACTAACTTAGTTAAACACCACTTATATTTATTTTCAAATTCAACCATGTTTCGCTACGACCGTAGCTTCTTCAGGCAGAATCTTAACTGCCTAAACAATTATGTGCTTATATACAAGTGTGAAAGTTAAAGAATTATGTGCTTATTATACTACTTTTTCTACATCTAGCGTCAAAAATCTTCCACCAGATATCAGACCAGCGTTTTATATGAATAATAATATAGGTAAATTTTTAGTCAATTTTAAAGATAAGGATGATAAATTTAGCCATTCTGGTGAATATTCATTGAAATGCAACGATTGCCCCGCGTTTTATATAGGGAAGACATCGCGTAATGTAAAAATTAGAGTAAAAGAGCACTTGCGTTGTTTAAAAAGTAGTGGGTTCTCAGAATTTGTTAACCATTTAATTGAAGAATACCACACGTTCAATAATAGTTCAGGAGTTAGTATTATTCATAAAAACGGAATAGGTAATAGACTAGATAATTTAGAGGCATTAGAGATAAGAAAAGCCATTAATATGAATCATAAAATCATTAATAATCAAGTAAATTTATCTTCTAGTCTACTTCTAAATATGTTCCCTCTTAATAGTAATATTCCCTGCGAAATCCCACCCCCTACCCCCACTATTGGCACTCCGTCCTTTCACACTAGTATATAAGCACATAATTTTTTATGTTTAGGCAGTTAAGATTCTCCCTGAAGAAGCTACGGTCGCAGGGAAACCTGGTTGGATTTGAAAATAAATATACGTGATGTTTAACTAAGTTAGTTTTATTTATTTAATTATATTCAAATTACTGTCTTGTCCTAAGACGTTGTGTTTATCTTTTAAAATCTAATAAGCATGTAGGATCCTATTCCAGAAGACCTAGTTCAATGGCTTCATGCGAAATGTTTCATGATGAAAAGCTGTTATATTGTTAAAGCATGTCGCACTTTGCACTATATATTCATAAATTTGAAGAAGTCTGAAGTACTTTTTTTTGGGTCGCAATCCTAGGATTGGTCTGCAACAAGCACTCGTTTTCTTCACTCCTCTCTGTCACCTGACAGCCTCTTCATTTCTTGGTAGGTGCTACAGCGCACATCTCCGATAATCTGGTCTACGTAGCTTATCTATCTATCTTCTATCTACTATCTATTATCTACTATCTTTCTTTATACTTCATACAGACTATACTCCGAGAGGCAATATTTTCGCCACCTCTTTAGCGTGGCTTCCAATTTTTTTTATCCTAAACAAGATGGAATATCAGTGTACAAGAATTTGCATCCTTGTTCATTGGTTCTCTAAGCTCAAACCATTAATTGAGCTCTGTTTGACTTGTCCTTGCTGCTAATAAATTTTCGTCATATTCTAGGCTCGAAAGTCGTTATTTGCTATTTGTCAAATGTACAGAAAGTCCATAGGTCAGAACATGGCGAGGATCCATTGGTCAGAACATATCCGAAACGACGAGGTGTTGAGCAGCGTGGGCGAAAAGAGGCGGCTCCTTAACAGAACCCAACAACAAGCAATTTGGATAGGTCATAATATTAGCCATACGGGCCTGCCGTCGAGGGAGATGTTGAAGGCAACAATCGTAGAGGCCGCCCGAGAATAAGCTACGTAGACCAGATTATCGGAGATGTGTGCTCTAGCACCTACCAAGAAATAAAGAGGCTGGCAGGTGACAGAGAGGAGTGGAGGAAGCGAGTGCTTATTGTAGACCGATCCCAGGATTGCAACCCAAAAAAAAAATAGAAAGTCTAATCACAGCATGAGAATGATTGTGCGTTTTTCAAGAAGTCTCCACATGGGTAGATCGTGATCTTGATACACCGTAGGCTGACGTTCCATTGAGGTGGCAATGTTTAGATAGACATATCTTGTAAATATACTTGGAGATGTAATTCAGCACTTTCATAGTCTGATGTTGATGTTTGAATTGTACTTCAGAAGTGAGTAAGGGCTCTATGATAAGACATATTTGTTCTCCATTTTTGCAGCTCTGACGTTTGCTTGAAGACAGCGGCAATGTATATACCTAACATTTGTGATATAAAATAATAATAAAAAAAAGTTTTGATTTTTTTTAATATTTGTATATTTTACATTCCAAGCGAGATGAACATTGGTCATGTATACCGCAAGGTCCATGCAGCACGCAAGATTTGACGATTGTCACGAGATTTCATGCTGTCTAGGGTTCGTGTTAACTTCTGGAATTTCAATGAAGATAAACTTTTCAAATTCTCTGGTATTGTTAATTTATTCTCAGCGCGAAGATTCGCCAAGATCCCAATTTTAAAACTCAATTGCATTGCGCTAAAATTGGGATCTACAATTTTTAGAATAATAAATTTAGGTTACAAAGATTGGTTGAAATATAATGATTTGAATTTATGCGATGGAAACGGAGTTATTAGTGTCAAGAGAAGCCCATGTTACAATGTAATGCTCACTGCTCTGAATGGTATGTGCGGAATCATGCTCCAGTCACCACAAAAGTATGTATGTAAAGTATGTTATTACCCTTCTAAGTATTCAGAGGCCAAAAATTAACAATTTTTTTACCAAAATCTTAACTAGTGATGCAACGAATACTACTTCCACGAATACGAATAATTCAACAAGGTCACAAAAACACCACTGTTCTTTTTTAACTAAGAGATTTAATAATTAAAATTTACCCCCGGCAAATTTTTGGTCAAAAAGAACAACATTTCTTTTATCCGTTTGTACATTCCCAGCTGCTGAAAATAAATATCACTTTTTCACACTTACGAGAGGTCATGTTATTAGATTTAATTTGAAATTATTTTATGAGAGTTTAAACTTTTACACACAATGGAAATAAAATGGAACGAACAATATGTATTACAAAACAAAAACTATATGAAATGAGTATTGGGTTATTAATGAACCTTATTAATAACCCGACGAAACTAGATGAAAGAACTCATGTTATGCTGTGAAACGAGTAACAATTGACAACTTGAGAACTCAACAAATCCATTCATTCAATGTTAGGGGAATCCCCGATAATAGAGTGCGCAAGTGTGTTCGGATACACGGTGCACAGCCAAACCGTAATTTGCGTTGCGTTAAGTTATACATAGTTTGTGTTTAATATTCGTGATGATATTCGGCGAATACGAGTATTCGGTAAATATCTACTATTCGGAGAATACGAATATTCGTACTCGTAAACCAATTTCGGCGCTAAGGCCTCTTAAATTTAAATGAGTAATGATTCTCTTAATCAAGAGTTTGCGTATACCGTGTAAAAAATATACAGAATGTAGCATATTGTGTACAGAACAAACATACATAATATATTTTATGTATTTTTATCGCCACAGGTTTCTCAGAAAAATCTCACATTTCGACAATACGCCGCATAAATTTGTCTTTGAATAATTCATTTTGACGTCTCAATGTCCAGCGATAAAAGATCTCCGAATATATACAAAATGGATTCTGAGGTGGGGGGAGGGGGCATTTTGGGTATTGTGCATTCTCGGACTGGCGGATGTCTTGAATTTGCATTCGTCGCGCGTCCTGTGTCACTCAAATGTAAAAATAAACAATGACCATCTTATACGTGACGAGGCGGTCGCTGCGGCGGGAGCACTTGGGATGAAATATGCATCCGCAGTCGGGAATTTTCAAGGAATTCGCGGCAAGTGATAGACAAAGTTATCAAAGTAAAAAAAGTATTCACTAGGGGACAAATCGCGAAACATTCCGCGCGGCATGTCGGATCAACATCTACGCTCATGTTTCGGGGACAATGACGCGGTCATTTGACGTGTACACACCGGGATTCGCATATCACTTGTCGCCCGATGAGGTTATGTTGACAGCTGCGTATCTATTTACACTTGCCGCCCAATGAGGTTAGGATGACAGCTGCGTATCTATTTATTTTAACGAGTTTATCGAAACGTAAGAGGAGAAACAGGTGGTGGGTGCGAAATTATTTACTGCAAAGAGAAAGAAGAATGGATATTCTATGCGATCTTCGAATGTCTGACGGATCTTTTGTCAATTTCACTCGAATGGCAACAACTGATTTTGACAATTTATTACAAATAATCGGGCCTTCCATAGCCAAGCAAGACAATTAAGGAACGCTGTTGGCCCTCACATCATTTTATATTCACGGTTTGAAGTGTCCCACAAAATTGTACGGCGATGAGTTGGAGAACAATAATTTCGTTTCCCTACATTAATGTCAGTTGACAGATACAACGCATGCGCATTCAGTTGTAAACATACCACGTGATACTGACGCGCAGCCCGATGTCCCCGTGAGCTCGCTCGAGTACCGTGCGCATGGCAACGTTTCCGCGGCATGAAATGCCCCGCTATGTTGTGGGCGACGTCGCGGAACAGTGCGCGACGTTGCAACGTTACGTAGACTCTATGCCGCGCGTGATGTTGAGAGATAATTTGTCCCCTAGTGAATACATGGCTTAATGACAACAAAAATTGTAACAATGAAAATTGTCTGTTTTTGTCTGGTAAGAGCGGAATCAAGTACTTGGGTGTCATAATTGACAGCAATCTAAAATGGAAAGAGCAAACATATATCCACAGTCACTAGGATGAGAAAACTCATATACCTATTCATAAGGCTACGAAATATCAATTATCAATAAACATGCTGAAGGTGGTACACTTTGCGTTTGCCCAGTCCATACTGCAGTATGGTATAGTTGGCTGGGGTGGGACCTTTAAGTCTAATATACTACCAGTGGAAATAGTTCAGAGAGTAATTTGTCAAAGTGATTTTGAGGAAACCCTCAATATTCCCAACAAGGGAACTTTTCAACATTTTTAACGTCCTGAATATTAATCAAATCTATAAAAAATTTTGGATATTTAGTAATAGACCGAGATCAGCTGGAAATATTTTGATACCTAAATGTAGTACTAGCACAGCCCAACACCATTTCTCATATCAAAGCGTATCATTCTATAATGCTCTTCCCAATGGAATGAAGACGGAAAAAAATATAGAAAATTCAAATCTACAAAACTTCTACAAAACAATCACAATAATGGTAGCTATCGTGCCGGTTCGCACCGGTTGTTAAACGGTATGCCACAGTTTGCCGAACCGGTTGGTCAAGCTAAAGTGGGATTATGCCACACACTTGACCAAGCTGACCGATAAATGGTAGAAGGAGTAAATCCTGTAGCGGTTTGTATGGCCGGGCAGGAGAAGTAGTGGCCATTCACAGATGAGCTGGACGAACTGTTATGTTCCAGCATTTGATAAGGGTATTATCATCTCTGGGGGTGCAAGGTACAAGCGCCCTGCACCTGAAGAACTTATCTGTACTGGCGTACGTGACGAAACGCCACACTCTGTATCAGTATCAAGGTTCACTCTCATAATCTACATAAGGGCATCTCAGATGTTTCAGCCCTGTCAATATAATTTTAGTTGTATTGCATCTCTCACGTGTCTGTTACTGTATTATCCTCAATAAATAGTTCTAACTTTTACAAGTGTTTCCTTGTGGAATTAAAGCATTGAGAAGAAGAAGAAAACCATCCTGAAATCGCTCCCTGCTGTCTATAAAACGATTCGTTCCACTTTAGGGTGTTGCAGAACGATATTGAGATGAGATAAGGAGGCGCACAGAACAGGGGATCGTGAAAAAGCAAAGACGGAGGCATATGTCCAGCAATGGATGAAGAAGTGTATGCACATGTTACTGCATGACCTAGATATCGATTATGATCGGCCAAATCATTGAGATCTGCATATGAAATGGACTTATTCTTGGCAAAATGAGATAATCCAACGATAGTGATAATTAAGTAGTGTATTGTACAAGCCAGCGTTTTTCAAATTGAGGGCCGCAAATGACCCAATGTGGCGACAAACTTTAAAAAACAAAGTTTTATTTAGAAAGAGCATAATAAATAATAATACTAAATCTTCTAACAAGCCGTTAGCTAGACCAATAGAGAGATTATTGATAAGCAGCTCATGTGTGCAAACTGGCCTGTCCAATGTGTATGATGCAGCAGTGCATCTTGCCCTTACTCTACCACCGGATTGCAGGAAACTGAAAATGAGTCAAAAGCTTTGTTCAGTGCACAGGACTGACAATGTTTGTGAGTTGCACTTTATAGGAATGTTATGCACACTGGACTACGGAGCGCACCCATTTTCAAGCGGGAATTACGATTATGTATTCTAATTAACGTTCGACGTATGACTGATAGGTCTATAATTGTTAATGTTAAAAAAACGAAGAATGTTAAAGTATCCATCAGAAGGCTTAAATGGAAATGGACTGGACATACAATCAGGAGAAGAGAGAAATGGTCAAATACAATTATGTATTGGTTCACAAGAGACAAGAAAAGGAAACGAGGCCGGCCCTCTAGAAGATGGGTGGATGAGATCAAGGCTACAGCAGGTGGCGCGTGGACCAGAATAGCAAAAGATAGGGAGGAATGGAGGAAATCGGAGGAAGCCTTTGCCAAAAGGCATACAGACGGAACTGCCATGGTGTGACAGCCTAACTGATCACAAACATGTTGATGTCTTTAATAAGGGCTATTATTATTATTCTAATAATAATTACGTCCATGCTCAGTATAGTAATGGAGTTTGTCAGCATCGAGCCTGTTATTAAGAGATATAAGTGTACATATCACCAGATGAGCTGTTTAATTAATTGAATTCTAACTGCGCGATTTCGAGTGATCACGTCTAATTATTTTGTCATGTGTCGCGTCATATTGGATTATGTAGTTTTTTTTATTTCGAAGACATAAAAAAATCATCAACCTTAAACAACTTTGTATTAACCACTTAACTAGTAACTCTACGCCTACCGGTTTCGAACCAAAGTATGGTTCGCGAATTTATCTTTTGGAAACAGGCCATACGTTTAAAAAGGAAAACGGTATCGAGATAATTATCACGTCGTTTCCCCGCAGGGGTAGGCAGAGAGGATTGAACGCAACACTTTTCTATCCTGGCACACCACTTTTACTTCGGCCTCATTCATACATCTACTCATACGGTTGTTGCGGCTTTTTACAGGACTGTCTTCAAATACTTGTAGTGTCTGATCGTGCCAGGTCTGTCGCGGACGCCCTCTATTCCTGTTGCCTTCAACACTCGCCTCATATATTTTCTTAACCATCCTTTCCTCGTTCATACGTTCCACATGATCAAACCATCTCAGCACTCCTTTCTTTATTCTCATCATTGCATTCACTTCTAATTTGTTCATTCCTCAGTCTATCGACCAAAGATTTTCCACACAAGCGTCTTAGTGACCGCATTTCCACCGCATTTAGTATATTATCATTCCTCTTTTGCCAATTCCAGGCTTCACTTCCATAATAGGGGCCTTAGTTAGATAACCTAGAAATACTAGAAATAAAAAATGCATGAAAACTACCGCCAATAAATTTTATGAATAGCTCGTCACTTGACATATTCCCCATTTCGGCGTCCACTTCTCAATTATCCCCACCATAGCTGTAGCCAAGCCCCCGTTCAAAAATTGATTTGTTTGCTAGAATTGATAATGGATAGATAGTTTGCGTCCGTCGTTATGAAGACACAGTGGTATCGAAACCGACAAACGTAGAGTTACTTAAACGTTACTAGTTAAGAGGTTAATACAAAGTCGTTTAATTAAAATTAATAATTGAAGACCCCACGGCAAGAAGTTGTTAACAAACATTCAAGTCATTTTGAGATAATTAGACATTTGCATTTCGCCTTTGAAAATATGTTTCATTGCTAATTCAAGATTAATTTTTATTGATTTATGTCACTAAAATATCAAAAAAGTATTTACAAAATAAAAAAACGCATTTATGCACAAAAATAAAAATATACTAATTTTCCCTAAAAATATGTAGTTAACAACCATTCTTTCGCCTCTGGAACTCATTTTTAATAGAATAATACCTTTTTAAAATTGGTTAAACACGAAAATCAAACAACCCTTCAAATGCTATCCGTTTTTACCATCCATTATCCAAAATTACAAAATACCTGGCATGTTAATTAATAATACAAAACATGATATGTACCATTTAAAATTATTGAAAAATAATATATAAGTACCTACATATTATAATAGTCTTCAAATAAAAACAAATATATGACAGGTACTGCCAGAGTAAAATTTATATTAACCATAAATATTCCAATCAAATTAAAAGGCGTGTTAATTTCAGAATGATGGCATGAACATGTTATTATTGAAGATAACATGTTCTTCCCATTAGTAACTGATTTGATTTTTATGAAAAAGTGTAGTTAACATGTTCATCCCTATGATTTGAACATGTGATTATTTTTAACTTATTTCCAATGGAAAGAGCGTACAATTTTAGTTTAGACGGCTTCTTAACTCATTTTTGACAAAAATGTTAGTTAACAACTTCTTGCACGGGGTCTTCAATTATGTCCAATCACAAAGTAAACGCTATAAATATCGAAAACGTTACCTTCGATTCTTTATTTTTTCTTACACCAAGAACAGTCGTGTTCTTGGCTACCTATACATAGTATGACTGCGCATTGACCTTATTCCCCAAAGCCGCTGGCATCGCAGTTAAACGCAGATCTTACAAGATCACCTTTTCATGACCCCCATCACCATGAAAGGTGTGATTTTAACAGAGAAGTTTTTTGGAGTCAACCTGTCAACTGTGAACTACATTTAAAAAGTTCTTTACATTTTAAGAGAGAGTTCTTTTTTGACAGTTCGTTCGGTGCTAAGTCGCGAGGCGACGACCAGGTACACCCCGCGGCGAATTAATAAGCGATAGATACCGGCGAAATAATCGAGCGAGTATCCGATAGTGGCGAAATAAATTAGTGCGACTTTTGTGTGCGAGAATTGAATATTCTACGAGCGATAAATAAAGAGTTCCTAGCGATAATACATACGAGTTACATATTGCGAAATAGTTTATTTTAAAGAATAGCGTTAAGTGATTTTGTCCATTTAATAATTAATTAATCACTAATTCAGAAATCGCTGATTAAATTCCAGTGTTTTGTATCCAGCAGCCACGACCCTTGAAAATATATTATGTGTGAGAGATGGACAGAGAAATCATCCTTAAGTACTCGTGTACTGTATAAGGTTGGTTGATGACTCTAAGACAGCTGTTTGGTCAGACCCGAATATAATATGCGGGTACAAAGTTATTAACAATTAAACTAAATATTTAACCTTTAACCACTAGCCAACCACAACGTTACCGCTTCAAACATTACAAATACTTGAAGGTGTTGCTCGTACCATAGGCGAGTTTAGAATTTGAGCAACTTTACGCTTTACACTAAGCTCTAATAAGCGTGATTTCAGAGACGGAATTAGATACGATTTTCAGTGCATATAATATTTGAAATTATCCTGCCGATGGTGTAGGACATTCACCATATTTTATATGCAAGTCACCCTATGTGATGATCCCCATGTCGAATATGATTGGAATTAGAAATTGGACCTCGAAACAAGTTGATAATTCAAAAAATTAGTGGGTGTATATGTAAAAGTTTTATTATTTACGAAGGTATCTTTTAAAATAAAAAAAAGAGAATCGGTTTCCAAACTATTAACTAACTAACTTACCATCACGCCGTTTCCCCGTGGGGGTAGGCAGAGAGGATAGAGCGCCACACTCTTCTGTCCTGACATACAACTTTCGCTTCGTCCACATTCATACATCTTCGCATGCAAACTCGACGGTTGTTCAGGCTTCTAACAGGACCATCTTCCTATCTGGTTAATCTGGTCATGCCACGTCTTCCGTGGTCGCCCTCTCTTTCTGGCGCCGTCAACACTTGCATCGTATATCTTTCTTACCATTCTTTCCTCATTCATTCGCTCAACATGCCCAAACCATCTGAGCGACTCTATTTTTATTCTATGTATTATGCTACGATCAGCTTTACATTCATTCCTAATTTCTTCATTCTTTACTCTATCATACATGGATTTGCCAAACATACGTCTAAGGGACCTCATCTCCACTGCATTCAATCTACTGTCGTTCCTCTTCTGCCAGCTCCAGGCTTCACTTCCATACATTAGTGTCGGTACCAGAACTCCATTATGTACCGCTAGTTTTGCCTCGGTAGACATATTTCTATTAGAGATTATTGCATTTAAAGCACCGTTCACCCTATTCCCGGCAGTCACTTTGAATATACTATATTTAAAAACCTATTTTATTTAGTCAATTTTACTACACAAATCGTTTGAAGCCGTCTCTTAACAAAAAACTTGGCGCATATGGAATTTGACCAAAACCTGTTGAACACATGGACAATAATTTTTACGATCGAAATCGAAAACACATAACCGGTTTGGGATCTGTTTAATAAATTTATTTGCGTGTACGGGTATTTACAACACAAAACAATCATGGCCAATGGATAAAACGCTTTAAAAATATTATATCGAATAATGCTCGGCTGTAAAGGGCATCGCCCACTTGATTCTCGAGAGTACTTTGAATCTCAATGCACTCTGCCCTCGACCGAGAGCAGAGTGTTCTATGATGTGAGATGTTCGGAAAATTACTATTCGTACTTTTTGTGGTTCAAGTTGGTCTATGTAAAAGCCAGAGTTAATTAGGATCCTCCAGGAACTCTTAAGACTTAAGAAAAAAACGAGAACAAGACTGACCGAGGCTCTGTTGGGCAATTATATTTATATTTTATGACAATGCTTTAAACCAGTGGTTCCCATAGTTGAAGAAACCGGGACCCACCAAAAAAAATAATAATTTCGGGACGCACCTCCTGCCTCACATTTTGCCAATTCATATTGTAACCTTACGAAAGACTAAAATTAAGAAAAAAAGAAAACCTCCAAATATAATCGAAATTTTTAATTACAAAAAATGTTAATGTGTGATATTTTAATGGGAAGGATGAATTTGTTGCCTATTTTTTGTCATAACGGCATTAGCGTGGACTTCAATTTTAGTCATTTTTAATCGCAGTGAATTCGATACGCAAAATTTATTTCTGTAGTCTTAATAGAAACTATGGCAGAAAATTCCACTTCACATGAGATAGAGCAGGGAGGAGGACTTTCATCGCTTTGTCAAACAAGCAGGGATAAGTGTCAGCAACTGAAAGCCAGAATTTTGCTAATCGCTTGCGATTAAAAGTATTTTCAGCAATGTACCTTCTGATAAATCAATAAGCTCTTCACTTGATTTTGTTAACATTTCAGTCGGTATGTTGTCTTGAAATGGATTTTAAATCCAGTTTATCCTGTTGAACTTTTTCATCTCTTCTTTGAAGTTGGCGTTAAAGTTATTTTTCATCTCTGTTAAATGAGTGAAAATTGCAGACACTGTATTGATATCTGGATGCACTTCGTTATCTATAATAAACACGACACGACCCGGACGAGACGTGTTGCGTGGTGTTGTGACTGCGACCCACCTAATATCCGCTCGCGTAGTTTGGGAAACACTGCTTTAAGCTGTTACTGATTACTGAATACGACCCATCAAAGTTAGCTGCGATTGCATGACCAAAAAGCATTCTTAACAACAAACAATTAGATTAATGTTTACTAATCTTCTTTTTAAAACAAAGTTGCATAAAGTATACCACTATAATAATTATGCAGGAGAGGAGAGTGTATAATGTAATCTGCTACGATCATCAAAAGTCAAGTTACGCCTCTGGGTGTATCCAATTTGGTGTTACAACACCATGTTTTTGTACTTCGTAGAATGTTGCAAGACAATCGTACGAATCAATAGAGCCTGGTGATACAATGAAGAACTGCAGATCTGACGGAAGATCTTCTTGAGATGGTTAGGCTAAACGTAGTATTTCTACCAGATCTTACGGTGTGTGTTCAAGGCTGATACTACGCGCCCAAAACTCAGGTAGAGGGACACTATACATATATAGACTTGAGTCGTGTATTAAAAGTTTGCCTATTGCAAGATATATAGGGAGTAGATATTTGTTTGTCCATGTTTGATGATAAAATTTACGTAAATAATACGAGAAAATCTATCTATATGGAGAAAGTTAAAGAAAGTGGAATTTCAGGAACGGTATGCGTTATGAGAAATCCTGAACAGAATCAGAGCCGAGAGGAAGTCCGAGACGCAGATGGGCAAATAATATCCAGACAGGCCTGTAAGATGTAGGCGAATATTGCTGGAACAGTTTCGAAACTGATGGGTTCCGTATCACGCACAAAGCCTTCATACACAAACAACCAAGATCAATACCGAAACGCATCGATCATAGGTGGGCAATAGGTGGTACTAAGTCAAGGGATGGGATGATGCTCCTTCATGTCTGGAGTTGTAGAAAGCCAGTCTTCAGCCAGCAGACAAGACAATAACGATGTCAGGGGATGTGAGGGTGTTCTGCTATGGACTTCAGAGTCCCATGAGGTCACTAAAGAAGAATAATAAAAATATTGATCGGGACAGTTGACTATATCATCGCAAAACTGTGGTTGTGGCTGTCGCGACTCGCGACCAAGACAACCTTCTTTTTCTTCTCATGCTCTGCCCGTTTAACGGACGTTGGCTATTGTGTTGGCTTCGCGGACTTTGTTTACTGCGGCCCGGAACAGCTCCACAGAGACTGACTGGCTGACTAAACTGGCTAAAACGCTGTCTCAAGTTTTTCAGCCATGAAGTGCTCCTTCTTCTAGGGCCCCGACTTCCGGCAATCTTTCCCTGCATTATGAGATGCAGGATCTCGTATTTCTCTGGATGTCTCATCACATGTCCTAGATATTGATTTTTGAGATTTTTATTGTTTTAATAACTTGTTTTCCTTTATTCACCCTAGCCATAACATCTTCATTCGTAACTTTTATCCAGCTTATTTTGAGAATTCTTCTGTAGATCCACATCTCGAATGCCTCAAGTCGCCTCATCAGTTCTTCGGTAAGCGTCCATGCTTCCATTCCATAGAATAATACCGAAAACACGTAGCATCTGACCATTCGAATTCGTAATCCTAGGTTGAGATCATGACTGCAGAACATCTTTTTCATGCGGATGAAGGTTGCACGAGCTTGCTCTAGACAACCAGAACACGAAATACACAAATAGTCGAATATCGTGAAAATCGACAATCTGTGTCATTTTACAGCGGTGAAATCGTGGCGTCCGCTGCGCGTGCCATCAGCCATGGTGTTTCATTGTGTAGGCGACACGTTTTGTATTAAAAATGACTTCTGTGCTACGCGAGGGACGTTTTCTAATGAAAAGCGTACAAATCTGTAATATGACTTTAGTTTCGCCTGCGGTCGACGAATAATACACTCTCTGTTTTAAATTGAACTTAAGGGAATATGATTAAATCAATTTACTTCAAAGATGCGGTTGAGATGATTTAAATTAAGAATGAGTGAACACGATCCGAGAGAAAACAAACTCGAAAACACGCGCTGAAAATTTTGAAGCCGTTTCTCTGGCTTACTCGCTGTGCTACAAAGTTTATGAATATTTTTGTCAAGTGTCAAGTAGTTAAAGTAAATATCATTCATTAATAAGTAACGATACTTTTAAAAATCGCAGTAAATATAATTAATTGAGAATCACAGTAAATATCTATATAAAGAATTAATTTGATTGTACAACCCAAGATACTATATAATGACGACTCAACACAGATTCTTCTAGCGAGATAGGTATAGTCCAACCCAAATTGTGTATCATTTCTGAATAAGAAAATAAATACATGATTTATAATTTATTTAATTCACGGTACAACGTACCATTAAAAAACAGTGTATATAAAGATGTATAGATTAAAAGGTAATAATAAAAAAGGAGATAAGTTATAATTCTATCAAAAACAACTAATAATTAAGTGATATATAAAGAAAAATAAAACATTAAGCGAATAACATAAAGTATAACAAAATTACATCAAAATGAAATAATTGTAAACAAATCAAATCTGAAACTCAAGAAGCAATAAAAATGACAACAAAATAAAATGAAATATAAAATTCAAAAATCGAAAATAAAAGATAGACATGACGACATGACATCAATACTTATAAATGACCGAATTCGTCCAGAAGAGCTTTCTTGGAGGCGGCTAGTGTTTCCGAAAAAACATCCGATAGGTAGCCAATCTGATGCCAAATGCTGGATAGTGAAGATCTATGGACAATAAATGAGTACCAACGAACTCAAAATGCTCAAACAGGCCGGAATCATCGCATAAAATATGAGGGAGAGGCCGTGCTAAGATGGTATATGGTCTTATAATAATATCAGACAATAAACACCAATTAAAAACTACGGGGAGACCTTAAGTACCTACCTGATGGTCAAACAACGGGAAGGATATAGATGGCACCAATGTAAGTCAAGACAGAACTTTTGAAGCTTTCGTACGAGCAGAGTCGACGACGAGTAAAGGGAGGGGACAGACGTGCGAGTAAGCGAACTTACGGCTCGACGACCTTTTTCGCTCGTTTGTCACCCTAAGTTCGCGTACTTTAAAACCGTCGAGTAAGTTCGT
Source organism: Agrypnia vestita (assembly GCA_016648135.1). Lineage (NCBI taxonomy): Eukaryota > Metazoa > Arthropoda > Insecta > Trichoptera > Phryganeidae > Agrypnia > Agrypnia vestita. The sequence goes on from JADDOH010006367.1 coordinate 151,723, forward strand.
CGCGATCCAACATGTTTGAAATTTTGCTCGTAGCCATTTTACTTAACTTATTCGCACGAATTTTTAGAAGAATTTATTGAATGTTTGAGAAATAATCCTTGTCTTTGGCAAATCACAAATAATGAGTATAAAAACAAAAATAGCAAGATTAAAGCTTACAATAATCTATTGGCAATCATACGAAAGGTGGAAAGAAATGCTACCATTGATTCTGTCAAGAAAAAAATGAATTCTTTAAGGGCTGGAATTGTGGAAATCTTCCTTCTCTTCACGTAACTCTCTTACTAAATTTACTTGTGACAAACGCTCTCTTTTCGTAAGCCAGTACTTCATCCACACTCGCCGCTTTCGTCTTCTTTTATTGGTTTTTAAAATGTGATATAATTCTTTAATAACACAAGGCTTCCTCTTTTGACGACATTGTGATACGGTATGAGCAAGCTTCACGTCTGTCACCAACGTCGAGCCGATTAAGTTTGCGAACTTAAAAACCGCGTACTTTAAGTTCGTACGTCTATCACCCACTTAACAAGACAAGAAAAATAACAAAAATATAAATTACTTGAATATCGAGGAGCATTCATTGTTAAAATATTCTGGTTAATATCCTGTCATAATAGTCCTGTCCTGAGATTAAGCAACGTACACCAGATTATCGGAGATGTGCGCTGTAGCACCTACCAAGGGATGAAGAGGCTGGCAGGTGACAGAGAGGAGTGGAGAGGGCGAGTGATTGTTGCAGACCAATCCTAAGATTGAGACGCAAAAAAAAAATCCTAGTAAGTTCTTTCAAAGTTAAATATTGCGAAACATTGCATTACTCTTTAATAGCTCGGTAGTTTCCTATTAGTAAAGAAAAATATGTGTCACTGATGAAATACATGAAAAAAAAACAGAAAATGAACAGTCTACTAGCATATATAGGTCATGGATTCAAGGTGTTCATATTTTAGGGTTTGTTTGCCTACTCTAGGCCCACCAGTGCAGTTTGCCCGTGTTTTTTTACCCATGTGATGTAAGGAATAATGTATAATGTATAAATAAATGTATAAACCTGGTAGTGACCAGCCTACTTACTTGATGAGACCCTCGGACCTTGGGGCTCGGCCTATTCCGATCTGAAACGAGACAAAACAGACAAATAATTAAACTAATGATTCACGGTAAACGACCTTTAAAAATAAACAAGGTAAGACCATCTTTGTCTCATTGACCTCCTTTGTGGGTACACAGAAGCAACATTATCTTCATGTGTGTAAATATGTGTATTGTGTACAATATTGTGTATTTTGTATGAGGATATTAATTAAACTCCCTCTTATCCAGTAATCAAAAAACGGAACACTAAGCAACTGGTACCAAACTCAATTTTTTAAAATTATTCATATACTTTACAGGGTGTAACGGTGCTAGTCCACAGTACTTAATGGTAGATATTTACCTTAATTATGAGTGTTCTAATATTAACTTCCTAATATCAATAATTGTGGAGATGCGCGTCATTGAAAATAGCATTTTTTTTTTCAAAATTAGTGACATATTTTCTGTAAAACGTTGGAAGTAACTCATATAGAATATTATAAATTCATTCGCTGTAATACAACAGTTAAATGTTTAACTGTAAATGGTTACGGACTGAGTCCGTTCTATACCTCCGCGGGTTTAGGTCGTTCTCCTGATGACGTTGAGTACGACTTCAACGAAACGTCGAGAATTGTCCCTAGGAAAAACACACGGTTCGTATAAAATATCCGTAACCATTTACAGTTAAATATGTCTAACGATCGTAATAATAACCTTAACTCTTTAACAAATAAAATGATTACAAATTCTAGCATAATTTTGAATTCTATTCTTTTATGACAATTATTGAAATATAAGATTATTGTCAAATACTTGATTTCACCGCATGGGATTCTCTTCAAATAAGTTTGAGTTTTGATATCAACTGTCGGCAGCTAACCAATGAAATAGAATGGCACCCTTAAATAAAAGAAAGAAAGGAAGAAATAAAATGGCATGTAGCACCCACCATATTCAGCTCAACTCGAGCCCTACAATTTTCATCTATTCGGGAAGGTACAAAATTGTTTAAATGACTAAATACTCATTCCATAACAATGATCAAAGGGGCCTTTTATTTATTTTTATATTAAATTTAACTAGTTTTTATAAAAGCATCAACCTATTGTATTATGAATTGACGGAGAAAATTGATTTTCTGTAATTAATTAGAAATCTCATATCTTTTATTGATCTCTGGAAATAAAATGCGTACACGAGGTAAAATTCGTAACAGTATTAATCGTAAAAATCAAATTAAAAGGCATTTGGACACCACCGACGATAACTCCGATGAACTGGAACCATAATTTATTTACCGCGTCTGATCGAATTATTTAATAATTGTACACCTAGTTTATTTTATAATAGTTATCTAATAAATTAACAGTGTACTGTTTACTTCCGCTATACAACCATACAACGCCGTTACTCATTCTGTTAAACAACATTCTAACAATCAATTATCTAAGCAAAGCGAATTGTAGAAAAATTGATGTACGGACAAGGAAGGTTGATTTAGTTGTATTCTCCTATCTTAAAAGAGCGTAAGAATAGTAAATGGAAATCCACCGCTTTCCCAGGACTGTTTTATGAGCGAACGCTCCCATATATCGGTCCTACTCATACGTAGAAAAGTTGACAATTTTTTTACTCCAAAGGCCACCTCCGTGTCACATAGTCCATTCACTGTACCTCCTCCACATATCACACTTTATTAGGAAAAATCAAAGAAAAAGCATAAAATAAAGGTAAAAGAACAAAACGGTAAAATAACATACAGCAAACAGAAAGAGAAAGTTAATTTTTTTTTAAATTGACATGGTAGAAGATTATATATAGATTTAGGGTGGGAAGGAGGACAGTGAGGGGATGTCATGGTAAAGGACACACTCCCTAATAGGGAAGAACAAAAACAAGGATCACAGCGTAAGAATAGGAGATTACAACTGACTTCTTGGCATGTTCTTGGCATGGCATGGAATGGAATGGCAACATAACTTCTTATTCTCCTATTCTTATTAGACGAGATGGCGCATTGAAGAAGTCGGTTGTGGTTGCAACCGCAGAAGGACGCAGAGTGAGAGGGAGATTACGATGGTGAAATATTGCCAAACGAGTCAATTATGGGCTTCTCGAGGATTATAATACTTGTTACAAGGGAGCCAGGTTGGCTAATAACTTGTAAGTAAATGAGCCACCTACCACTGTTTTACGGTAACATGAACAGGATATAAGCCAGTACAATGATTTCATTAAAAAAAGACAACTTCAAATAAGTTCGTAGCCCTCAACTGATAGGTGGAAGGCTTCATATAATCACCGAGGTTTTATAATATCATCATGAATTATTCGTCAAAAACTCTGTCTTAAGTAAAAAGATTGCTTTTAAGAACACTTGATGACGTCGACCAAAGCAAAATAGGCATTTGAAATATTACAAATTCGAAAAATTCAATATTTCTGACATGTAATGAGACTTCCACTCTACATGAGAGAGTACGGGCATTATCCTTGGCTTTACCCAACCGAGTTTCTCCAGGGTATGCTTGGCTACAATAGTTTAGAGACTAGAAGGAATGTGTATTTGATTACACATTTTTATCCATTGTTGCGCGATATGATCGACAATACTGAAATTATGCAGAGCATTGGTTTGTATGTTCCTGATAATTACCTTAGACATCGTCAGCATAGATTGTTTCACATTCCAATATACAGGACCAACCTGCCGATGGTTATGCCTGTTGGAAAAGCTACAGCTATGCTGAACAAGATCGCTTTGGATATTGATATATTCCATGTGTCTGAGGGGGTTTTTCGAAGCAGGATTCTCCTACACCTTTGACCAGATTGTACAGGTCACTTTTAATTGTTTAATAATTGTTTAATAATAAATTAGTATTTTAATACACAATATGTATATGTGTGTGTATGTATGTATGTATATGTATATGTGTATGTATGTATACATATGTGTTTATGTATATGTGTATATGGATGTGTATGTATATGTGTATATG